>JADLZN010006565.1:50000-118298 GCA_018155175.1 Sinocyclocheilus anophthalmus | reverse complement strand
ATGCTAAAAATACAGCTGCGCATCACAGAAATAACTTACAGTTTAACAGAGATTCACATAGAAACAGCTGTTTTACATTAGAATAATATTTCACATTTTTACTGTATTTTTGGTCAAATAAACGCAGCCTTAGAGAGCAGAAGATACTTCTTTCAGAAGCATTATAAAAGCTGCTCGTGACGCTGTTCAGAAGACACACGCTCTGTCCTACAGACAACAGCTCCTGTAAAAGTCAATAAAGACGATGCTTGCCTTCATGAGTAATTCTCTAAAAGGGTCACAAACTGACCTCTGACCTCTGGACCAGCAGAAGAGCAAAAACACTCGCATCTGGCCTTATTTTAACCTCCAGCAGAGGAATCTCAGCTTTTCTCTCCGGCACTAAGTGGATCATTTCCAGACGCTTTCGGACGCTCAGAGAGAAACACCGGAGAGAAGTTCAGCCGCTCCTTCTTTGATTGGTTCAATAATGAGGTGTTTTTCAGAGTGCGTGTCTCTTTCAGCGATCCATCACGGCCTTATTAGTGCTGAACTCTAACGGCTAGCATCCAGACACGGCACTAACGACGCCTCGTTAGCAGCAGCCCATAAAAGCCTCTGTTATCACTGAAACAATCGCACTCTTCAGAGTGATTGTTAATAATTGCCTTGCACTTCACGCAGACGTCCATCTGCACAAACACACTCCATCACCGAGAACACAATCACTGCTGAAACCAACATCAAAACACACCCACTTCTGTAACGCCACGCATTCAGAGTCAAACTGGATATTAAAGGCACAATATGTAATTAGCCACTAGAGGGCGCGATTCAAAACAAACAAAGAGACATCATCTATAGAAAGAGATATAACGCGTAAGAAAGCGATAGTATTCCAGTGACGGGGGTCGTTTCTCCGAAAACAGTGTTTCTGATTTCGCAACATTAATTCTTATGAAATGATGCTTGAAGGATGGATGATGATGAAGCTGGGATCACCGTTGAGGAAATTAACCTAATTTTCAATTTAAAACTGTCTGTGGGTAGAGAATATGACATGATGAGAACTTCACTCAAATCAGGTATGGTTTATATCGTTGTGCTGATCAAGCAAGAGCTCAGCTCAAGTTCCTCAGTCTTCAGTGTCTTTGTTTTCAGAAAGAAAGAGGACTCAATTGAGGAGGAGGAATTGTCCTTCTTAAAGGCACAATATGTCATTTTCGCCGCTAGAGGGAGCGTATTCAAAACAAACAAAGAAACAAAAGCGTAGTTTGATGAAGCAGTGATGAGTGTGGAATCATGGGAGTTGTCGTCTTCATCCCCACTGCCGATGCAATCTGACGGACTCGGGCAGAAATCATGTTCATGGATGAGCTATGATTTATTAAAAGTACAACGTAGTAGAAGGAAGCAGGGTGAGGCTGAAAGCCGTCGAAGAGAAACGAGGCCACTGAACGAGCGCGACACACGCCTCGAAAGCAGCGGAGCTTTTAATATGCCACAGTCGAGCGCTTCCGCTGCTTCCGGTAGTGTGTGTGTGGGGTAAAGCAGCGGAGCTTTTATTATGCCTCAGTCGAGCGCTTCCGCTGCTTCTGGTCTTGTGTATGTGGGGTAAAGCAGCGGAGATTTTATTATGCCACAGTCGACCGCTTCCACTGCTTCCAGTCGTGCGTATGTGGGGTAAAGCAGCAGAGCTTTTATTACGCCACAGTCGAGCGCTTCCGCTGCTTCAGGTCGTGTGTATGTGGGGTAAAGCAGTGGGGCTTTTATTATGCCACAGTCGACTGATTCCGCTGCTTCCGGTCGTGAGTGTGTGGGGTAAAGCAGCGGAGCTTTTATGCCACAGTTGAGCGCTTCCGCTGCTTCTGGTCGTGTGTGTGTGGGGTAAAGCAGCCGAGCTTTTATTATGCCACAGTCGAGCGCTTCTGCTGCTTCCGGTCGTGTGTATGTGGGTAAAGCAGCGGAGCTTTTATTATGCAACAATCGAGCGATTTCCGCTGCTTCCGGTTGTGCGTATGTGGGGTAAAGCAGTGGAGCTTTCATTATGCCACAGTCGACCGCTTCCGCCCCTTCCGGTCGTGCGTATGTGGGGTAAAACAGCGGAGCTTTAGTCATGGCACAGTCGAGCGCTTCCGCTGCTTACGGTCGTGTGTATGTGGGGTAAAGCAGCGGAGTTTTTATTATGCCACAGTCGACTGCTTCTGCTTCTTCCGGTCGTGCGTATGTGGGGAAAGCAGCGGAGCTTTTATTATGCCAAAGTCGACCGCTTCCACTCCTTCCGGTCGTGCGTATGTGGGGTATAGCAGCGGAGCTTTTATTATGACACAGTCGAGCTCTTCCGCTGCTTCCGGTCGTGAGTATTTGGGGTAAAGCAGCGGAGCTTTTATTTTGCCACAGTCGACTGCTTCCGCTGCTTCAGGTCGTGTGTATGTGGGGTAAAGCAGCGGAGCTTTTATTGTGTCACAGTCGAGCGCTTCCGCTGCTTCCTGTCGTGCGTTTGTGGGGTAAAGCAGCGGGGCTTTTATTTTGCCACAGTCGAGCGCTTCCGCTGCTTTTGGTCGTGTGTATGTGGGGTAAAGCAGAGGAGCTTTTATATGCCACAGTCGAGCGCTTCCGCTGATTCCGGTCATGCGTATGTGGGGTAAAACAGCGCTGTTTTATCATACTAGATACATTTAGTTCTGTTATAATGCTACTCTGTGCAATCGTCACCGGTCTATTAAACCGCATAACATATTAAAGCATCTTTGGTGTTTCCATGTTTTCTACAAAACAAAACGGAAATCAAGGGGTTATGACGTCATTAGCAGGCAACACAATGACACCTCTGTGTTATAGAGTTAAAATTGCCATTTCTCGGATTTAACAAACTGTCTTAAAGGAACAAAATATGTAATTTTCGCTGCTAGAGGGCGTGTATTCAAAATAAATAAAGAAACAAAGGTGTAGTTTGATGACACTGTGAATGAGTGTGGAATCATGGGAGTTGTGGTCTTCATCCGCACAGCCAAAGCAATCCGACGGGACTATTGGCAGAAATCATGTTCATGGATGAGCAAATTATTTATTAACGTGGTAGAATGAAGCAGGGTGAGGCTAAAAAAGCCGTCGAAGCGAAACGAGGCCGAATGAGCGTGACACATGGCTCGAAAGCAGAGGAGCTTTTATTATGCCACATTCGACCGCTTCCACTCCTTCTGGTCGTGAGTATGTGGGGTAAAGCAGAGGAGCTTTTATTATGTTTTAATTTACAGTGTTAAAGTACTAAAAAGACAAGGAAAGCTTGCCTTTTAAAACTGTCAGGCAGGTGATATATTTTATATGAGTTACATTAAGAACATGTCTCTGAAATTGTTTTCAAAACTGTCCTGGAGCAGCCTGGCACTGTCTCCCTCATCTAACACACTTGATTCAGCTCGTCAGCTCATTAGTAGATACTTTTAATAGCTGAAGTGGGTCAGAAGTGGTAAAGAGTTGTGAGAAAATACGATGCATGTCAGATCCACATCACATTCAGCAGAGGCAGCTCTTGAAGTAATAGCAGCCAAAAAACCTAATAACCAGCTGCTGTGATGTATATTAATCAAAGGACAAAGAAAAAAAGAGGAAAAAATAAATAAAAGCTTTAAGAATTCATCTATATTTAATTAAGAATTTAGTGTTTGATAACTTCAATAATCTCTATATTTCTGCTGAAGGGCACAGGTAAAAATGACATTTATTATAATGGGGTTATGTGAAGATTGTTTTAAGTTCACTTAAATTAGAAGTCATTTTTAAAAGTCTAATAAAATGTTAAAATCGACAGCTTTCAATTATACTGTAATGTTGAACTGGTAGTCAAGGTAAATATTGGGGGGGTTATAGAGACATCAGTAATTGATATCTTATACTGGCATAAAAATGATGCCATTAAACAAATATTAAAAATATACAGTTTTTATGTTGTTTCTACATTAATTTGAAAATTGAATTTGAAATTATTGCAATGTAAAATTATATTTAAAAACTTTAATGTTAGGTTGGATTAATCGCGGTTAATTTCAGAAAAATGTGCGATTAATTAGCTAATTTGTTTAATCGATTGACAGCACTAATATTTTTATATTTCAGTAGTAATAGTTTTTGTATTATTAGTTTGTCAAGAGATAATGGAGATCACACTTTATAACCGTAAATAGATGTAAATCTAACAATATACTGTAACTTATATATATATATATATATATAAACTTATATAAAAATATATGGAAATATTAATCAATAATATAAGAATGTCAAGAAATAACGATACATTTTTATAATATAAATAAAATTTTTTATATATAATAAAAAATGTTATAACATTACATTTTTATATACTTTTTTAATAATAATTAAAATTTCAATAATAATAATAATATATTATGATATGTGTCAAGACGGTAATATCGATCACAGTGTATTATTTAAATAGATTTAAATATAATAAATTAAAAAAAATATATATATATTCTAAATGTAATAATTAACCTATCACTTATAGCAGGGGTTCTCAGCTCTGGCCCTTGAGGTCCACTTTCCTGCAGGGTTTAGCTCCAACCCTAATTAATCAACTATACCTGTGATTTTCTAATGATCTGGAAGACATTGATTAGCATGCTCAGGTGTGTTTGATTAGGTTTAGAGCTAAAAACTCTGCAGGAAAGTGGATCTCGTGGGCCAGATTGGAGGATCCCTGGTATTATAAATACACCACACTTGCCAGATGTATTACTTTTAAATTCAATAAAATCAATTTTTAAACTCAAATTCCTGTTTCTGACTGAAACGTAGCCAGTTCTTCAGCAGAAGCTGTGACGAAAGTAGAGCTGAATTCTGCGGCTGGTTGTGTTTTATAAGCCGGCGCAGGAACACGAGTCTCCGACGGGCGACTGCAGGCCGAGACGATTTAGAGAGACGTGACCCTGCAACAAATCACCTCTCCAACAGGAAAGTGTCCCAGCATGCACTGCTGCCCCATTCGTCTGCGCTCCTTCAGCTTCATTCTGTTCTAATCAATCCCAGCAAATAGCATCTCGAGCTGAGCGCCATAAAGACATAATGTGTGTCAGAGGCCTGTTTGTAGGTATTGGTGCGAGCAGATATGAGCCATAAATTGATACAGCGCCATAAATGGATATTTAATTAATACGGCGGTGAAGCGGGATGAAATAGCGGCGCGGGAGTTTCATTACGCGCGTGTCGAGAGCTTTACCGCCGGCCATAATTCTCCAGAGCCGAGCGAGCGCTGGAATTGAACAGCCTGCCGCTGGGCTCCGACGGGACGCTCAGAGCCAGAAATCAGACGAGTTTAACCTCCGTCACGTGCCACCAGCGGGTAACAGTGGCTAATTCAATTCGGCCGTATTCTTCCCGACGTCCTGCAGAGATAAAGCAGGTCTGAAAAGATGATTCCGATCCGTTCTCATATAATCCGCCACAACTGGCTCGTAAATACTGGGATTATGATGGGAATGATTTGATCCTTTGTGTCTTTGTACAGCGTGCCACTGTGTTCAGCTTCTCTACAGGTTTACATCTTCTTCAGATCAGTGTCTAATTCTTCAAAGAAATAGTCGATAGTTAACTATTATAATATTATTATTTTATGAACCCGTGTGGAAGAACACCTCATCTCAATAGTACTGCTACTACTATGCTATACAAGGATTACTTTATGTTAAGTATGTTATATTAAACCGTTGTAGAAGAACAGTTATCGTATAAAGTAAATAAGAATACTAAAAAATAACTAGATATATATATATATATATAAAGCCAGTGTATATATAGAATTATTATTTTATATTTATTTATTTATTAAACAGTGTAGAAAGGACCAGCTATCGATGCAAAATTAATAATACAATATAGAATGATTATATTATATAATAATTTATTTTTCAATAAGTGTAGAAAAGAGCACTTTGTAATAATAATAATAATAATAATTCCATAATATATAAAATTGAATTTTTATCATGTTATTATTTTATTTATTCATCTAAACCAGTGTAGAAGGGACCAGATTATCTTAATAAATAAAAATAATAATATTTTTTTTTAAGTAATTATATATATATAATATATATAATAATATAATATATTATATTATATATCTATATATTATATATATATTATATAATATTTTTTATTAATGTATTTATTAAACCAGTGTAGAAGAACCCCACCCCCCTCAAGCCGGTCCGTGAGAATATTTTCTAAATGTAACCGGTTCGTGGTGTAAAAAAGGTTGGAGACCCCTGATTTAATCCAATAAAATCCCAATCAAATGTGTGTTATGACCAGTTCAAACTAAATTCCCATTTATGAACTGTAACGGAGTCGATCCTCATGTTCAGCTCTCAGCGAGTGAGACGCTCCTCAAGAAACGAGTGGATGGAAAACATCTGGGCAAACACATGAGGGGGTGTCCTGTTCCGGCACCCCGATCGAATGGAGACAGAAATCTGGAACACAGGGGAAGGAGGTTCAGTGCCAGTGTGGAAACGTCTCTTGGAAACCCTTGGCGTATAATGCTGGAGTCATATGGACAGTTATGATACTTTAATAGGGCTTTTTTTTTTCTTAAGTTACACAACTCTAGCTCACCATTCACTGTACGGAAAAGATGAGTCAGCAACACTGTAGGAAATAAATCTGCTTTTGTGTGACTACTCCTTTTCAAAACATCTTCAATGGTTCTCAAGTCAAAATGTTATAATATGTGTTGAGTGAGTGAGTGAGTGAGTGAGTGAGTGAGTGAGTGTTGTGTTTGTGGTGTGCTGTGTGTGTGTGTTGTGTGTGGCTGTGTGTGCATGTTTATGTGGTTTAGGAGGACACAAATTTGTATAATAACATAGGTATGACATAGGTATTACAAGGAGAAGGTGATTTATGAGGACATTTTTAGTGTCCCCGTAATTCAAAAGGTTTATAAATAATTCAGAATGAGTTTTTTTGAAAATCTACAAATGCACAAAGTCTACTGTGAGGGGTAGGTTTAGGGGTAGGATTGGAGTAGGACAATAGAATATACGGTCTGTACAGTATAAAAACCATAACGCCTATGGAGAGTCCCCAATTTTCACAAAAAAAACCTGGGTGTATGTGGTGTGTGTGTTGTGTGTGTGTGTGTGTGTGTGTGTGTGTGGTGTGTGTGAGTGTGGTGTCTGTGTCTGTGTCTGTGTATGTGTGTGTGTGAGAGAGAGAGAGTGTGTGAGAGTGAGAGAGTGAGTGTAAGTGAGCGAGCGAGCGAGTGTGTGAGTGAGTGTGTGAGAGAGGGAGAGAGTGTGTGAGTGTAGTGTTGTGTACTGGTGAGTGCTTTAGTGTGTGTGTTGTGTGTGTGTGTGTTTGTGTGTGTGTGTGAGTGAGAGAGTGAGTAGTGAGTGAGTGTGTGTGTGTGTGTGAGTGAGTGGTGTGTGGTGTGTGTGCGTGTGTGAGTGATGTGTGAGTGAGTGTGTGTTGTGTGTGTGTGTGTGTGTGTGTGAGCGTGTGTGTGTGTGTGGTGTGTGTGAGGGTGGTACTGTTGTGATGAGTGAGAGAGGCAGAGAGGGTGTGTGTGTGTGTGTGTGTGGTGAGAGATGAGCAAGAGTGTGTGTGTGTGTTGTGTGTGTGTTGTGTGTGTGTGTGGGGGGGGCAGAGAGTATGTGTGTGTGCCTGTGTGTGTGTGTGTTGGTGTCTGTGGGTCTGTGTGTTGAGAGAGTGAGTGGTGAGAGTGAGGAGTGAGCGTGTGAGTGTGAGGTGTGTGTGAGTGATGTGTGTGTGTGTGTGTGTGGTATGTATGTATGTGAGTGTTGGGTGTGGTGTGTTGTGAAGTGAGTGACGTGAGTGTGGTGTGGGCTGTGTGTTGAAGTGAGTGTGTGTGTTGTGTGTGTGCGCGGTTGTGGTGATGGGAGTGAGTGTGTGTGTGTGTGTGTGAGTGTTGTGTGTGGTGGGGTGTGTGTGTGTGAGGGGAGAAGTGTGTGTGTGTGTGTGTGTGTGTGTGTGTGTGTGTGAGAGGAGAGAGAGGTGTGTGTGTGTGTGTGTGGTGTGTGAGAGCAGAGGAGAGTTTGTGTGTGTGTGTGTGTGGTGTGTGTGGGTGTGTGTGTGTGTGTTTTTTTTTTGTGTGTGTGTGTTTGTGTTTGTGAGAGTGTGTGTGTGAGGAGTGTGTGTGGGGTGTGTGTGTGTGTGCTGGGTTGTGTGTGTTGTGACTGGTTTGTGTGTGGGAGAGAGAGAGTGTGTGTGTGGGTGTGTGTGTGTATGGTGTGTGTGTGATGTGTGTGTGTGTGATGTGTGTGTGTGTGTGGTGTGTGTGTGTGTCAGATGGTGAGAGAGTGTGTGTGTGTGTGTTTATGTGAGAGAGAGAGTGTGTGTGTGAGAGAGAGAGAGTGTGTGTGTGTGTGTGTGCATGACGGGAGAGTTTGTGTGTGTGTGTATGTATGCTAGAATACATTTTGGAATTAGAAAAACATTTTTTGTTCTGTTCAGATGAGTGCAGCTTTGACATTATTATTTATTATTCTAATTATTATTATTGCTGTTGTTGTTGTTAATGCTTGTCATTTATTTGTATGAATTGGTGTGGAAAAAGAACAACAACTAATTAGGGTACCGTCAGAGGAGAATGCCTTAAATAACTAGGGAATATACATTTTATATTATAATACATTATTATTGTATTATTACTATAATTGTACTTACATTGTATATGCATTTTTTTTAAATTATTATTAAGTCCATTTATATGAAAGTTAATAATTATACACTATATATAGTGTGTGTGTGTGTGTGTGTGTGTGTGGTTGTATAAATAAAGAATAAAAATATATAATATTATTTTACTATACTAGAATATCATTGTGGAAACGAGAACTACTTGGAAGTCAGCTTGAAAGTCAGAGTTGCAGGGGAGGTTTTCACAAACTGTACCTAATAAAACAGAAAAAAGTCATGCATTTGTTTATTTTAAATGCAAACAAAGGAGAAAAAAACACAAAGCAAATGCTCCAAGTCAAAGTGACCGTGCGAGCGTTTCTGCTGCTTTATCCCAAACATCTGAGGTTCTTCTGACTGCTTCACCCAGAGTCCCAGATCCAATCTCACACGGACCAAACGATAAACATATATTATATATATATCGGTCTGCATCATGTGGCCCTCTGCTGATTTTAAAGTCCTTTATCGGTTATAAAGCATTCAATGGTCTAGAGAGCAGTGCTTCTCAAAGTCCGGACCCGGAGGGAATTCAGTCCGGACCCGCCTCCATTTCGTATTTAAAGAATACTAATTATTTCCTACTTTGATAAACGCATGTTAATCTTGTAAATCATTTGTTTAGTTTTTTTAAAATGTCTTTTTGGAGATGGTCCAAAATGAAAGCGAAGGCGAGATATTAAAACTTTTCCTTCATGACATTTGTTGTCATGACATCCAGTGAGCGTATTACGTTTGACATAATCGGACGACATTTCAACGCTAATACAAGTATTTTGTATTTGATTAAGCTTTTGTGAGAACTTAAATTATGGCCATTTGACTTATAGCAGTGCCCAGTGTTTCCCATACATTGAGATTTGTGGCGCGCCCCCACCACCAAAAATGTCAAACTGAGCGAACAAAATCGATTTTTCCACAACGGATTCTAACTACTTTGTTGAAGAACGGAGCACTGCAGTTTAAAAAGTAAAATGCCAGCGCGGGTGCTTTTCTATGAATGTATAATGTATTCAGAAAAGCTTTTGATGTAATTTTCATGTCCTCTTTTAGCGTTTGTATTATTACAGCCGTACCGGGGGGGAAACCGCTTATATCTCCCGCTCCCAGCAGCACCTCATGATGGGCAGCGAAGAATTTGCATTTGCAGTTTGGAGAGAAAACACTGGTGTCTGTCAGCAAACATAAAATAAAAGCATGCTTCAGAACTGTTTTTAGAAGGTGCTTTGAGCCATGTATTATTACTTTGAATTAGGCTACTACTACTATTAATATCTTGTATCCTGCAATAATCATTTACTCAAACTCGCTTTTATGAGATAAAGAAGGGGGGAAAAAAGAAAAAAATGTGGTTTCCGTCAAACATATCGGCAAAAAAAAATCAGCATCATATATCGGCCATCGGCTGCCCTGATTTCTAAACATCGGCATCGGCCAAAGAAAAAACCCATATTAGTCTAGCTCTATTGCTGACACTTAAATTAATTGTTTTGCCACTTTTCCACTTTATTTTTTAATGTTATGTATGTTTATTAAAAACAAGTTTTGTAATAACCAATTATTCTGGTCCAGACAGATTTGGACCTTTGAATGTAGACTTTGAGTACCCCTGGCCTAGGACCTAAATACACTGCTGATATGTTCCACTGAATATAAACCTAACAGACCACTCAGATCATTAGGATCGAGTCAGTTAGAAACACCGAGGGTTCACACAAAACAAGGAGAGTCTGCTTTTAGTTATTATGCCGCCGCAGTTGGAATCAGCTTCCAGAAGAGATCAGATGTCCTAAAACATTAGCCACATTTAAATCCAAACTCAAAACTCTTTTAGCTGTGCATTTAGTGAATGAGCACTGCACTACGTCCTAACTGATTGCACTGTATTTTATGTATGTACAGTATAATCATTTTTTAATTTGAAATCAGTTTTTAAATCCTCTTCAAAGTTTTTAAATTCCTTGGTTTATTGTTGTGATTATTTTTTATGACTATTTTACTTCCTTTTATGTAAAGCAATTTTAGTTACCATTGTGTATGAAATGTGCTATACAAATAAACTTGCCTTGATAACTCGCCCCGACACGGGAAATTAACAGCGCGCTCCCGGCACCGACGACACACTCACAAATAGCTTTTTAATGTGGTGCGAATGATCCGGTGTTTGGAGCCGGAGCCCTCAGGACTGATGGAATAATATAATCCAAATAAACAGCATTCGTCAGAGTTAAGCCTGTTTGATCACATTAGCTCACTCACAACCAAACACTCCATACTTACTACAGCGAACGCTCAAGGTCTTTCACTGAATGAACGTCGACAATTCAAACACACTGGACGCTCGGATAAAAGAACGAACAAAACTTCACTGAAGCACTGGAAATAAAGCAGGAATATTATATAAATAAAATAAATATTCATAATAAATAGCAACAAATGCACATATCAACACATGCGTACAGAGAAAGAAAGATGTAATGGCATTCTGGGAAGTGTTCTAAATTATAAATGGATTGTTATTATTTTAGTATATGTAATATTTTTCAGTTATTTATGAGTGTGTATATTATATATATATATATTAGTGGTGTCAAAATTAGCGCGTTAACGCAGGCGATTAATTTTTTCAGTTTAACGCGTTAAAAATTAACGCAGGGGCGGGGCTAGGGTTGGCCACCACTCACAACTGCTGCTTCTGTCACTTTTTCTCTTGACAAGAAGTGCATTTATTCAGTCGCAGAACGGGAGACGTTTCAGACGCGCACTCCTCTTCTCTTCAGCGCCAGGCGCGAGTCAAGCGAGCGTGTGATCTTCAATTGCACGCACGAAGGCGCCGGCGCGCTGTAGCCTGTATCCTTTCACATCAAAGCGCGAAATAAACTACATGCATGCAATGTCGTGATCAGTTAAGTTACGAAGTTACTAAAAAGGCAATTAAAGCTGCCTTAAAACTGTGCATGCATGTGATATATTTTATATGAGTCACATTTAAGAACATGTCTCTGAAATGGTTTTCTAAACTGTCCCGGAGCCCAGCACTGTCTCACTCATCTAACACACCCGATTTAACTCGTCAGCTCATTAATAGAGACTTTAAGACCTGAAGTGGGTCAGAAAAGGTCAAACGAGTTGGGTTTATAATGGGTTTATGTGAAGATTGTTTTGATGTTTTCAACACTTCACTCTTAAAGAGAAGGATTGTTTTAAAAGTCGATAAAATGTAAAATTGATAGCTCTGTGGATAATTATACTGTAATGAGTGAATAGTCAATGGGTAAACTTAGGGGGGGGTGGGGGCAGGGGGGGGGTTATAGGTATCATGATACTCGCCTTCAGTCATAATAAAAGATGCCATTAAACAAATATTAACAAATATACTGTCTTTATGTTGTCTGTACATTCATTTGAAGATTGAATGTGAAAATATCGCAATATAAAAGTATATTTAAAAACTATAATGTTAGGTGGGATTAATCTCGATTAATTTCAGAAAAATGTGTGATTAATTAGTAAAAAAAATGTAATCGATTGACAGCCCTAAATATAATATAAGAAATTATTAATGTGTATTATTATTATTATACATCTACGTTAATTAATTGTATTATGTTATATTACTATTATTATTTTATTTAACATTTCTATAATTTATATTATTAATTAAGTATATATGTTATATATATATATATAATATTTATATAGAGAGAAGAGAGAGAGACGAGGAGGGGATGAGGAGCGAACGTGAGTGGAGAGAGAAACAAATGAATCAATTGTATTATTGTTATTATACCTATTATAATTATTTAAATATTTCCATTTATACAAGTATATGCACTTAAATGTCTCAGTAGATAAACAGCTAAACAATCACGTCTGAAAGCCAACAAACTTTACTATTACATACGCTCATCTGTCTATAATCACTGAGTTTATTCTCTATGAGCGGCACAGAGGAAAACAGTTGAGAAATTATTAACTTTATGCAAATGAGAGCCGAAAGACAGCAGCCAATCGCAGCGATGCTGTAGTAATGTAATGTAATGAAGTCATTCTGATGCCCCGCTGGTCCTAATTAACCCCGACGACACCATCACAGCGACATACACACAAACACCAGCGGTCCGAGGCATTCTGGGATAATCTGGAGGAACAGACGGTGGTCATGAACCATGCTAAGGCTAATGCCGGGATGAACGTTCACGACTGGCCATCAGCAGCCATGTAAATCTGAAAGTGCAGCTCAATTATCAATAAACAAAGTGCATTTCGATCTGAAAGCAGATGATCAACAGCTGCACACTGCATGCTTACAGTACTTACAATCGCCAAAGGAAACAAGATCATAAACCACAAACTAAACACAAAAAACAGCACTGCGAGGAAGTGCAGAGTACATCACCATCCAATCATTCTTCCCATGACTCAACATCAAAACAACATGTTTAGAGGAGCTTTTCCACAAAACATCCATTAAAGTCCAGACGACAGGTTCACACCACAAACTAGAACTGAAGTCAGTTCACTTCACTTCATATGAATTTACTCTGAAAAACCATAGTGTAAGTAGCATATTTACTTGCATATAAAATTTCCATCCATTTGGACGGTGTGTATGTGTGTGTGTGTGTCTGTGAGGGTGTGTGTGTGTGTGTGTGTGTGAGGTGTGTGTGTGGTGTGTGTGTGTGTATATGATGTGTGTGTGTATGTGTGTGTGTGTGTGTGTGTGTGTGTGTGTGTGTGTGTGTGTGTGTGTGTGTGTGTGTGTGTGTGTGTGTGTGTGTGACTGTGAGTGTGTGTGTGTGTGTGTGTGTGAGTGTGAGGTGTGTGTGTGATGTGTGTGTGTGTCTGGAGTGTGTGTGTGTCGGGTGTGTGTGGTGGGTGGTGTGTGTGTGTGTGTGGTGTTGAGTTTGAGTGTGTGTGTATGTGTGTGTGAGAGAGAGAGAGAGAGGGGGAGAGGAGAGAGAGAGAGAGAGAGAGAGAGAGAGATGTGTGTGTGTGTGTGTGTGTGTGTGTGTGTGTGTGAGCGAATGTGTATGTGAGCGAATGTGGGGTGGTGTTGTGTGTGTGAGGAGAGGAGAGAGAGAGAGAGGAAAGTGTGTGTGTGTGTGTGCGTGTGTGTCTCTCTGTGTGTGTGTGTGTGTGTGAGTGTGTGTGTATGTGTATATGTGTGCGTGAGTGTGCGTGTGTGTGAGAATGAGTGAGGGAGTTTGTGTGTGTGTGTGAGAGTGTGTGGTGTGTGTGTGTGTGTGTGTTGTGAGTGTGAGTGTGTAAGAGTGGTGTGTGTGTGTGTGTGTGTGGGTGTGTGGTGTGAGAGTGTGTGTGTGTGTGTGTGTGTGTGTGTGGGTGGTGTGTGTGTGGGTGTGTGGTGTGTGTGTGTGTGTGGGTGTGTGAGAGTGTGTGTGTGTGTGTTTGTGTGTGTGTTGTTTGTGTGTGTGTGGGTGTGTGTGAGAGCGAGTGTGTGTCTGCCTGTCGTCATTTTGACATCTGATGAAGCGTGTTGTGTTTCTATGAATGTGTCGCTCCGGTGTTCTTGGGTTACTCTTGGTTGCTCTACACACTCAGATCTCACGTCTGAACTCTGGATCTGTGTGTTGACAGACGGCAGCGGATGGTTATCACGCATTTAAACAAACGTCCCGCCGTCAGTCAGCGCTCGTATCTGCCGTACAGCTGAGTTTCAGACGCGCTCTAAAGGTCGGCGTGACGCGGTTATCACATGAAAGAGCCGGCGTCGGGCTGATGAACTATATCCTGGCTTTATTTATTTGGGAGCAGCTGTGTTTGCCCTGATAACGCGGCGTATTTGAAATCTTAATATGCGCGTGAACCCGCCGGGCGTTTGCTGTGAGGGTTAGCGCTGTTATTTCACTCGTGCGTCTCGCAGGCAGCATCAGGATACCCGAGGGGTTTCTAGATCCTATTAACAGGCAGTTATTGTGCGTCCGGTCAATTTGAGCAGCAGTTCAGCATCAGTGTGACGAACAGACCTGCTCACGTCTCTACATGAATCTAAAGCAGATCATTATTTCCTGCAGTGAAGTGTTTCTCACTGGCTGGGTTTAATAGAACTGCATTGATGTCAACAACTAGTTACTGAGGCCATGGGAATATATTAGCTTTGCTCCAAAACTAGTGAACTGACATCATAGGTTTATTCATTTTTAACTAATTAAACATAAATATTATAATAATAATAATTATTGAAGACAGAGGGAGAATTAATTATACTAATTAAATAAAAAAAATACATTAAATATAATAATAATTATTATATAATATAATATGAATAATTTATAAATAAATGAATTTATTTAATAATATCATAAGTATTATAATTATATTATAAAATTAAAATAAATAAATGATTAGATTTTAATAAACATTTAATTAAATAATAATGATTATTATTATTAATTAATTAATTAATTAATTAAAAATAAATAAATAAATAAATTAAATTAATTTAAAAAATGTTTTTTATAATAATAATGATAATATATCTGTATAGTATTATAGAATAGTATAATTACAAAGTAGACAATTTTTATAATAATAATTAATAGTAGTAGTAGTAGTATTAGTGTGGCATATTAAAATATTATACAAAAATAAAACAATCCTATTGACTTTCAACTTCTGTTCCAAAACTTAAGGACTGCGACTTATCATACTTACAAATTATTGTAAGATTAATTTAATAACTGTATATTATAATAAAATTAATAAAAATACATGATTTATTTATAATGATATTTAAGCCTAATAAACAAATAATATGCTTAAATATATTTATTTTTATAAAGTTTTATTTAAAGAACATTTTGACAAAAAAAAAATGTAATACATTGCAATGCAGCATTGCAATGCATTTTAGCTAAACTTTTGAATGTCTAATTTTCACAGAAAACTGTATGAAGCAAGAGTTTGGAACCGAGTTTGTATGTCTCTGAATAGTGAATGCAACTATAACAGGTTTGCAGTACAAGAAAAATGTTTCCAGTCATTCCGTGTGCTGTTTAACCATAATAGCATGCTTGGCTTTGACATATGAAGTCACACACGTGAGTCTGGTCACTAAACAGGCCGTTTTAATGCATCAGACAGCAGAAACACGAGCACGAATGAAGCACAGTGAAGTGGAAAGTATGGCAGCTTCATTCGTGCTCGTCTTCTCCACATTTATTTGTGGCGTGTGGTTATTGACGTGAACGAGGCCGTTCTTCTCACAGCGGAGCTCTGAGGACATTAGCAGAGCGATCAGGAGAAATCACATTAAGACGGTTTAGGACTGAAAAAGCAGTTTTTCACTCTTAAAGGAACACTCCGCTATTTTTGAAAATAGGCTCATTTTCCAGCTCCCCTAGAGTTAAACAGTTGAGTTTTACCGTTTCGAATCCATTCAGCCGATCTCCGGGTCTGGCGGTAGCACGTTTAATTGCAGCTTAGCATAGATCATTGAATCCGATTAGACCGTTAGCATCTCACTCAAAAATGACCAAAGATTTTCTATATTTTCCCTATTTAAAACTTGACTCTTCTGTAGTTAAATCGTGTACTAAACCGACGGAATGCTATTTACTCTATTTATTTGAAGTAATAACATTAATACAAATAAATAAATAAAAAAAAATTTAATTGTAGCTAAATAAATGTTAAGTGAAATAAAAATACTATTTATATACTTTAGGCAAGAAAGGCAAGTTTATTTATATAGCACATTTCTTAAACTATGGTAATTCAAAGTGCTTTACATAAGATAAAATAAAAACAATAATCACAACACTAAAACAAGGAATTTAAAAACTTTGAAAATTATTTTTTTTTAAATGATTTAAGAGGTTTAAATGAATTTAAGAAAACGATTATACAAAAAATATAGTGCACTCATTTCGGACGTAGCACAGTGCTCATTCAAATGCACAGCTATACAGATGAGTTTTGAGTCTGCATTTAAAAGTGACAATGTTTTAGCACATCTGATCTCTTCTGGAAGCTGATTCCAGCTGCGGGTGGCATGATAACTAAAAGCACATTCCCCTTGTTTTGTGTGAACCCTTGGTATTTCTAACTGACTCGATCCTAATGATCTGAGGGGTCTGTTAGGTTTATATTCAGTGAACCTATATGATATATATTTAGGTTCCTAGGCCATTGAGTGATTTATAAACGAGTAAAAGTACTTTAAAATCAATCCTAAATATAACTGGAAGCCAGTGTAAGGACCTGAGGAAAATCTGAGTGTGATATGCTGAGATTTTCTGGTTCTAGTCAGAATTCTGGCAGCCGCGTTCTGGATGAGCTGCAGCTGTCTAATGGTCCTCTTGGGAAGGCCGGTGAGGAGACCATTACAAGAGTCCACCCTGCTGGTGATAAAGGCAAGAACAAGTTTCTCCAAGTCTTGACTGAAAACAAAACATCTAATTCTTACAATGCTTTTGAGATGATAGTATGCTGATTTAGTTACAGCTTTGACATGACTACTGAACTAAGGTCTGTCTCCAGAATCACACCAAGATTCCTGACGTGATTTTTAGTTGTTAGACCCCTAGAGTCAAGATAGGCATTCACCTTGAGAACTTCATCTGTGTTTCCAAATGCAATGACTTCGGTTTTTCTTTGTTTAACTGAAGAAAGTTCTCGCACATCCAACTGTTAATTTCATCAATGCATTGGCAGAGGGAGTCAATGGGGCTGTAGTCATTTGGAGATAAGGCTAGGTAAATCTGGGTATCATCTGCATAGCTGTGAAGGCTGATTGTGGCTTTCTCATTATTTGACTTAGTGGGAGCATACAGGCTAAACAAGAGCGGTGCAAGAATGGAGCCTTGTGGGACTCCGCATGTCATGGACGTCCACTTAGACTTCTGCTCTCCTATGCGCTCCTATTTAATGTGAAGTACTAAAATTATACAAATAAAAATCAATAAAAAATAATTTTAATTACTTAAAATATATGTTAAGTGAAAATAAAACATATTTAATACTATGTAAATTTGAAGTCATAAAATTAATACAAAAAATAAATAATAAAACATTTATTACGAAAAATAAATGTTAAGAAAATAAAGTACTTAATTGGAAGTACTAAATTTAATCAACTAAAAAATAAATAAATAAGACACTTAAAAAACAGACTATTAAAAAAAGACAAAAAAAACAACAAAATTACTAAAACTTAAAATAAAAACTGAAAATATAAAAATAAAATCTAATTCAAAATATTAACAAAAAATGTAATAGTAAATTAATGATCTAAAATAAATGCCTCCTGTTCACAAATCTGTTTTTCCCCAAGTCTGTACTCAAGTACTCAAGTCTGGCTCTCTCACTGGATTCTCTGCAGAACAGATCAGAGTTTCACCTTCCCATTAAAACCTGTTAAAGTGGCGTAGCAGGAGTCTGTACGACAGAGTTTATCAAATCGACTCTGAAACACAGGCTGAAAATAGAATCAAAGAGAACAAGCGGCTCAAACTCCATTCAAACGCATCAGATGAGTCAGGTCATCATCTGATAGTGGTCGACCAATATTGGTTTTTTGACAGCCGATGCCGATATCTTGGGAAGCATGGTGGCCGATATAAAGCCGATATAATATTGTATTTATTTTAATTAATATTTAAGAAATTTGAAGTAATTTGAAAATTGATTAAAAAATAAATGTGTTAAATAACCATACATATAATTTTGATGACAAAGTATTTTGCACAAATAAAGAAATATTTAATAAAAATATAATTAAAAAGTAAGTAAACTGTATCCAACAGGGCACTCAGTATTCTGGGAGTTTGTGTGCATTGGGAAATCATATTTTTTCAAAATAAAGCCAAGGTAACACTAATTTTACACACAGCACACAGTGGAAAAGACATGAATATGACAATGGGCAAAAGCATGACGCGCAGCATAATTTGAAATCACGAATATAATGTTTAAAGCATTCAATTTGCACGGACCGAAAGTCACGCAGAGAACACGCGATCATGCAGATCACATGCACACTTCACAAGATCTCAAATCTGGAGTCGACTAAGTCTGCAAGTTTTGTGAAATTAAATGTTCATTAGCCATTCAAAGACTTGTTTGAATGATATAAATGCGTATTTGCTGAATGCTGACGGCAAACGAGAAAGTATTATGTTTGCCTTTCTATTACTAATAATATAAAAGCAATCGTTATAATACTTTTTGTATACATTTTAATTCCTTTGTTTAACAGTTCTATCAGATTATTAGACAGACTTCTATCCGTATTAGACAGAACTGCTAACGACGACGGCGAACAAGAGGGAGAAGAACGTGAGCACTGTGTGCTCAAGTGCAGACGCTCTCAGTGGCGTCAAAATAAAAATCCCGCCTCGAACGCATCGGCCAAACAGAAAAACTTATCGGCCGATGCCGATATTTGAAAAATGCCAAATATCGGCCGATATATCGGCCTTAGTGATATATCAGTCGACCACTAATCATGACAGCCAGCTCTAAAGCACCAGGACTCACTGACCTGACGGCAGCCAGGGCTCTGAGGAGGGTTTCTGCTTGGTGTTGATCTGCTCCCAGTCGAAGTCGTCATCTTTGCCTTGACTGTAGCCGCAGACTGTGTAGGGTTTCTCCAGGAGACAGTCTTCTGCAGAGAGGAGAGGACACATCCGGCATGTTACCAACCTCAAAACCAGTCACACACCAACATATATCAGCAGGCCATGTGAAATACCAAGCGCCAATATGGTGCAAATGTGGAAAATCATCATTCTTATTTAGTTAATGCATTATTTTAGTGGACTGAGTAAATACTGTGAATAATAATAATAATTGTGTTATTGGTAAATTATGCATATATGGTAGGATTGTGCATAATTGATAACTGAATTGAGAACACTTTAAATTCAATTCCTGAATTTGAACCTAGGTGGCAAACAGGATGCAGAATTACGATTTGAATTTGAAGTAAACAAAGTAGAGTTTGAATTAACTGAAATGAAAAAAAGCTAAAAAAAATTTTAAAAAATAATAAATAAATATTAAAAGTTAGACAAGACAGTCTAGGAATGTTGACTTGACAGTCATGAAAGATTTGAGATTTGATGGATGGATGATGAAAAGACAGATGGATGGATGATGAAAAGACAGATGGATGGATGAAAAGACAGATGGATGGATGAAAAGACAGATGGATGGATGGATGGATGAGAAAAAGACAGAATGATGGATGGATGGATGGATGAAAAGACAGACTGAGGGATGGATGGATGATGAAAAAGCAGAATGATGGATGATGGATGAGAAAAACTAAATGATGATGGATGATGGATGGATGGATGGATGAAAAGAGAATGATGGATGGATGGATGAAAAGACAGATGGATGGATGAAAAGACAGATGGATGGATGGATGGATGGATGAAAAGACAGAATGATGGATGGATGGATGAATGGACGGATGGACAGATGGATGGATGGATGGATGGATGGATGATGTAAGGACAGAATGATGGATGGATGGATGAAAAGACAGATGGATGGATGGATGATGTAAGGACAGAATGATGGATGGATGAAAAGACAGATGGATGGATGGATGATGAAAAGACAGAATGATGGATGGATGATGTAAGGACAGAATGATGCATGGATGGATGAAAAGACAGATGGATGGATGGATGATGTAAGGACAGAAGGAGGATGGATGGATGGATGGATGATGTAAGGACAGAATGATGGATGGATGAAAAGACAGATGGATGGATGGATGATGTAAAGACAGAATGATGGATGGATGGATGGATGAAAAGACAGATGGAGGGATGGATGGATGGATGAATGGATAAATGGAGAGAATGATGGATGGAGGATGAACAGAAAGCTGGAGGAGGATGAGTAAGGGACCGATGATGGATGGATGAAAAGAAGATGGATGGAGGGGGGATGATGAAAAGGACAGAAGATGCGATGGATGATGTAGGACATGAAATGATGTGATGGATGGATGGATGAAAGACGTGGATGGAGGATGATGTAAGGACAAGAATGATGGATGGTGGAGGATGAAAGACAGGAGGAATGGATGGCTGGATGGATGATGTAAGGAGAAATGATGGATGGATGGATGGATGGATGAAAGGAAGATGGATGGATGGATGGATGGATGAAAAGACAGAATGATGGATGGATGGATGGATGAAAAGACAGAATGATGGATGGATGATGTAAGGACAGAATGATGCATGGATGGATGAAAAGACAGATGGATGGATGAAAAGACAGATGGATGGATGAAAAGACAGATGGATGGATGGATGGATGAAAAGACAGATGGATGGATGGATGGATGAAAAGACAGAATGATGGATGGATGATGTAAGGACAGAATGATGGATGGATGGGGAGGGATGAACGCCAGGGATGGATGGATGATGTAAGGGACAGAATGATGGATGTGATGGGATGGATGGATGAAAAGACTAGTGGATGGATTGGAGGATGGATGATGTAAGACGAATGATGGATGGATGGATGGATGAAAAGACAGAAGGATGGATGGATGGATGGATGAAAATTGGAAGGATGGATGGATGGATGGATGAAAAGACAGATGGATGGATGGATGGATGGATGAAAAGACAGAATGATGGATGGATGGATGGATGAAAAGACAGATGGATGGATGGATGGATGGAAAAGACAGCATGATGATGAGGGTGGATGAAAAGACAGATATGAGGGATGGATCGGATGAAAGAGAAGTGGATGGAGGGATGAAAAGAGAAATGAGGAGGATGATGAAAAAGACAGAGGATGGATGGATGGATGGATGGATGAAAAGACAGATGGATGGATGGATGGATGGATGAAAAGACAGAAGGATGGATGGATGGATGGATAAAAAGACAGAATGATGGATGGATGGATGAAAAGAGAATGATGGATGGATGATGAAAAGACAGAATGAGGGATGTTGGATGGATGGATGGATGATAAAATGACAGAATCACAGATAGATAGATAGACAGATAGATAGATAGCAGAAGCTCCACTCACACTGAGATTATCATTCATTCATTCATTCAGTCGGTGTGAAGAATAATTAATTCTGTCAATCAATGGAACTCCTGCATAATCAACACCAATCAATCGGTCACTGCACACTGCTGGAGAACATCATCACCGTTAGCCAGCGCTTGTTCTCCTCGAGTCGAAACCGTTCTCGCTCGTTTTCATCTGGTGCTGCAAACACAAGTGCTGTTTACGTTACCGCGCCGGAGAGCGGCTCAAGCACAGCCATCAATATTAACATCCATCACAACATTTCTCTCTCAGCGTTCTGATGTTTGCATGACATTTCTGAGCATGAATCTGCTTTTCCACTCATCTTCGCGATGCACACGGCCAGGAGCGGAGGATCTGGCTCAGAATAAGCGCGACTGAATTGTGTGAATTTATTTCGGGTGTCGCGGTCGGGGTTCGAGTGTAATGACTGCGTCTCTCACGTCTGCTCTTTTATTTTGACAGCATGCAACATCTTCTGCTCGCTGATGTGAAAAGGAGACGCCAGATTTGACATGATCAACTACATTTTGTGAACAAACAGCTCGCGGTTTGGGTTGGTTTGGTGCTTGATCTGGGAGCGTGTCGCTGTCAGGATGACGAGGGCTCTGAGTTCAGATTAGATCTGCAGCAACACCACAGTCATGGGAACGAACACACACTGATCACATGCACAGCTTCACTAAAACTAACACACTTAAACACATGCATCTCTTTTTATTCAAACAGCTGCTGCCCAGAGGAATGAAAAACACGTTTACTGGTTCTCAGGTGTTTCTTCTGACCAAAGCCCCGCGTAATCTCACCTGTGTCTCCCCTCGAGCTCTCTGCAGTCGCAAACGGTCCAATGTACTCGATTACACCAAGCATCAATTTAAGGAAACCTGTCCACGTCACACTTCATCCCAAAACAAAACTAAACTAAATAAAATAATTAAATATTAAAATAAAATAATTGTTAGGATTTTTATTTTTTTTTTTTTTTTGCAATTGTGACTATTGTCATTAAAAATTGCAACCATCATTTTAGACAACAAATTCCAATTATTGTAATATTGTTAGAAACTTGTACAATTCAAAAATTTATTAATGTAGACAGTTACTGTTAATTACCGTATTTCTCATGTAATGTAAAATATGCAGTGATGGCCTATGATGCATTGGCACGGAGAATACTGTGACTGAGAGAAAGGATCATGAATCAAATTATCATCAATAATTCATTTGATTTATTAAAAAAATGGAATAGTACATTAGTAATTTAACTGTAACTTAATACAATTTATAATGTTATATAAATTATATATTTTAAATTATCTAAATTATATATTTTATAAGTAATTGCCAGATTCAGTATTATTAGAAGTGGTCATTTAATATTAATAGAAATTAAATGCTTAATCTCATTAAAATAATGAAAAAGTGCAAAAAGTCGTCTTGAGTGTTTAATTTTTTGGTTATAGGGTAAATATGAGTCTCGCTAAAAAGCTGAACCTTCTTTGAAAAAGAAAGTTTATTTAAAAAATATTTAATTTAAAAACGTGACGTGAGTCATTACATCAAACTGTGTTAAACATAATAAATTAGAGATACTTTTAATGAAACCCATCCCAGGGTCATTACTGTTAACTAAAAACAATCCATAAAAAAATTAATTATTTAAATTAAATGTTAATTGAAATAAAATTGTAATATACTGTTAATACAAAAAAGCACAATTAATGTGCTACGAAAAAAGGCAACATTTCTTATTTTTGTTTAGTTTAACTTGAAGTACTAAATAAATAAACTAATAAATGCTTAAAGAATTAAATAATTTTATTAAATAATAAAATAAATTAACTTACAACTAAAATGTAATCACTATTTAGCATTTTAAAAAAATAAAAAAATTATTAATTAAGAAAAAGAAAAAAAAAAGTAATTTAATAGCATTTAGTAAAATGTTTTGTAATATATAAATTTTTATATTTTAATTATGTAATCTTTTTTTTTACATAGGTAAAGTATTATAAAGAGAAGGACTTTTGGGGTAATGTGTTACCTCTCAGGAAAATAGGTCATTTTTTTGATGTCGGTTAAACATGACGTTACCATGTTTTCGGGAGAGTCATATTTCTCACAGTATTTTAGTTTTATACTAAGCTTTGCCTGTACGAAACCGTCCCTTTGCGTCCGAAAGGCATTCGAGTTATCTCATCTGTGCAACAGTCCCCGAATGCCGCTGTGCGCTGGAGGCTCTCTTGCGTTCCGACAGAGTCCAGACGTCTGCGTCGCTCAGCTTATTAACTCTTACACAAAACTGTTCCACAGGCCTGATGGCACATCATACTTCAGCCAAAGTCGGGCTAAACACCTGAGCGACACACACGCACACTCACAAACACTCACACTCACACCCCACTCACACAAACACTCTCCCTCTCCGTCACACTCACACACACACACACCACTCACACACACACTCTCTCACACAAACAAACACACAAACACACAAACACACACACACACACTCTCTCTCTCTCACACACACACTCTCTCACACTCACACACACACTCTCTCTCTCACACTCACACACACACTCACAAACACACACAAACACACACACACAGACTCACACTCACACTCTCACTCTCACCTCACACTCACACTCACACTCACACACTCAGACACTCACAACACACTCTCTCTCTCGCACACTCACACACACACTCTCTCACACTCACACACACACACACTCACACTCACTCACTCACTCACACACTCACACTCACACACTCACACTCACACAGCTTACAAACACTCACACACTCTCTCTCCTCTCACAACTCACACCACACTCTCGCCTCTCACACTCACACACACACACACTCACCCTCACACACACACACTGGGACACCTTACACACTCAACACGCACACTCTCTCTCTCTCCACTCACACACACACTCTCGCTCTCACACTACACTCACACACACACGCTCTCTCTCACACTCACACACACACACACTCTCTCTCTCACACTCACACACACTTTCTCTCTCACACTCATACTCACACACGTCTGATCATCTCCGCTCACCTTCCCAAACAAACAGAGAAAAATCCCGCTCTGTTGCTTTAATTGATGCCCGAGCAAACGCTTCATTCCCTCCGACATTTGAGTTCACATGAAAGTCTGTTCTCTCGTCCAGCGATCGATCCGCTCGTCTCCAGACTCTTTATTCTCTCCAAAAGAAAAACACCAGCAACACTAGAACAAAATTTATGTTTTCAATATTTAAGCAGGGCTCTCATGTCTTTTAAGTCCCGACATGTGCTGCATTTTTTAACATTTCAGCCGATGCATGATGCTTCCTCACAAACGGATTACAGCATCACGTCAGTGTTGTATTTTTAATGAGGCACTGATGATAAAACACTGGACCAAAGACCAGTGTGAAGTCTATTCATTCATTAAAAAAAAAGCATTAATTATGCAAATCATACAGACAATAGCTTGAATGCTCTTCTAGAACAAACAAGCTTTCAGTTTCTTAATTAAAATTAATCTTGATATTTTTGAGGGTCATAAAGTCAAAAATATTTTGCAGGTGCAACCCCTCATACATCATTAAATTAGAGTCTCATTAAAAAGCTGAAATTCTTCACAAAATTTTTTGTTTTAAAGTAATATTAATTATTATTTTTTTAATTAAAAACAAAGAATTTGACCTTTTTATGACAAGCCAAGGTTAATTCAGGTTGTCAAAGTGCTTCAAACCAATTTTGAGAATTCTGTAATAAAATAATGATTAAAAAAAGAACATTTTTGGTTAAAACGTTTTAGAGTCATTAAAAATCACAACTCTGTTGAAATTCAAAACACCGAAATAAAATTTTATAAAACTGAAAAACTATACATTAATAGACAACTAGATAGAGAAAAAAAAAATTTTTTAATTATAAAAGGACCAAACCAACCGTAAATTACTAAAGCTTTTAATAAATATATAATGAAACCAAAATATAAAAATAAAATCTAAAAATTGTAATAAATATTATAATACAAAATAAAAAAATGACAAAACTGCTAAATTTTAACTAAAATAATGAAAACTAAAAATACAAAATAAAATCTAAAAAATAGAATAAATAATATAAAATAAAAATCAACAAAACAGATCAAATTGTAACAAATTATAAAGAAAACAAACGAAGATCTAAAAACACAACATATATACACGTTTTATTTCAGCTTTAGTTTTAGTTATTTTAGTGCTTGAAGTTAAATTAAACAAAAATGAGAAAATATGTGTCCCTGCAGCACAAAAGCAGTGTTAAGTCGCTGGGGGATATTTGTAGCAATAGCCAACAGTACATTGTATGGGTCAAAATTATCATTTTTTTCTTTTATGCCAAAAAATCATTTGGATATTAAGTAAAGATCATGTTCCATGAAGATATTTTGTAAGTTTCCTACCGTAAATATATCTAAACTTAATGTTTGATTAGTAATATGCATTGCTAAGAACTTCATTTGAACGACTTTAAAGGCGATTTTCTCAATATTATTATAATTTTTTTTGCACCCTCAGATTCCAGATTTTCAAATATTGTGCTATCCTAACAAACCATACATCAATGGAAAGATTATTTATTGGTTTTGTGGTCCAGGGTCACTATATGAAATTTTTGTAATACTTTATTTCAGTTAACATTTTGTATAATTTATTTATTTATGTAGCCACTACAGACATCAACGCACAAACCCCTCGACCACATCTTTTGCACATCTTGAACCACTACAGGGAACGATTTAGACAAGAAAAAGATACAAAAATGAGAAAGTCAGAGGGGATAGTGCGATCGGTGCTGGTATTGATGCATTTACAGCTCCTGCTCAATAAATGAAGTAATAACTCTTGCTCGGAAAAGGCAGCCGGGTTCCCCTGAACAGCTCAAGAGAACCGCTGCTGCTAAACCTCCCAAACCTGCTCCACAAACCTGACGAGGTGTTTTAACGAGCGGAGCGTCTTTGAAATGAAGCCCGCTGTGCTGAACACTAATGACTCTTAATTGACAGCCAGAAGATCAAAGCAGCAGCCGCGGGATCAGACGCGCCGGATTTTCATAATCCAGAAATAATTTGGGAGAAAAGCGGCAGCAGATCTGAGTGTGTGATCACAGGTTCAACACAGAACCGGATCAGGAGCTAAACCGGCTTGACCTTCTCATGCGGCTCGATCATCTCAGATTTATCATCCATCTCACATTAATAATTGGTGAAATTCATCTTGTTCCGTTTATATTTGTAGTAAAATATTTGCTCTCTATGGCACGAACAACAGAACAGCCTCAAACTCTATCTACAAACATCACACGCTCAAATAACAAGCTTGAATTAATTCAATCATAAAAATATAAAATTAAAATGCATTATCCTTTCATATATAAAATATATGAAAATAAAACATTATGTGTAAAATCAAAATACATAAATTATTTTTATAAATAAAACGATCAAAATAAAATGAATCAAATCCAACAAATTTCAATCAAAAAAATATCTAAAATTTAAAATAAATCTAATCCAATAAAACACTTACTACACAATAAAATGTAAAACACACAATACAGCTGATAACCCGTTTACCTAAAATTATGAAACCAAAAATAATAAAATAACATAAAAACTATAATATAATATATCATATATAAGATGTGAACATCAAAATAACCGTGAACATGTGATATGATATATTAGTGAAATATTTCAACTAGGGATGCAGCACCGAACTGAAAATTCCGGAACAGGCTTTGTAATTATTATTTATTATTTTAGTAAATAATATAAAGTAATTTTGTAAGTCCTTTTTAATTTAACTAATACTTTTAAAACACTGAATTTTAAAAAACACAAGGCACAAAATCACCACACTTTTATTGTAAGTAACACTATAAAATTGGACAGAAATATATGATTACATATCAGATGTTTTATTTTTTTGGACTAATTATCCAAATGATGTAAATTCCTACAAAGCTATTATTATCAGAGCGTGTGAACGAGACGTTGCACAGCAGCGCTATTGCAAACAGGAACAAGTACACTATACAAATGTCCAGTCGGCGCATTTTTTTCTCTTTTGGCCAAAATCCGAAAATGCCATTTTTAGCCGATAATTTTCGACGGACGAAATTTCGGTGCATCCCTCAAGTGTTCGGAGGATTTTTGGAAGTTTGGGGAATCCCTGATTTCACATTACTATGTGTGTTAATGCAGCGCACTAGTTCCTGGTGTTCACTCTATACCCACAAATGAAAGAATCAATTCTTCCCATGTGATTCTTTAAAATCTAATTTACAAGTGCTGAAGATTATCTGTTAGCAATTACTGCTAACTACCTGGAGACCACCGCTGGACAACATTAGCATCGACCCGTCGACAGAAACACACCAGCGCATCAGTTATCCAGGAACGAGCCGCCGCGCACACTCAATCAATGAGTTTGCTTTATGAATCAGAGGGTCACGAGTTCGATAGCAATCCCATGAGCAGTCAAACTAACATCCTACAAATGAACACACAGTCATCTGACTGAATTATGTTTTACTAGACTGATTTCAGCTTTTAGATCTTAGGCTTTGAGCACCTTAACAACACCTTTGCTACCACCCAGGAAAACCGTAGCAACCATCCAGACCACCCTAGCATTTTCCTAGCAACCACTATGAAGACCTTAGCAACCACAAAGCAACCAACCAGACCCTAGCAACCACCCTAAACACCTTAGCAACCTCCTAGCAACCACCCAGAACACCTTAGCAAACCCGCCTAGAACCTCCAGCAACCACCCCAGACCCCCTATCCCCGCAACTTCTAGCCCACTCCAGAACGACCTTAGCAACACCCAGCCCAAGAAAACCTCCTAGCAACCACCCAGACCCCCATAGCAACGTCCTAGCAACCACCCAGAACACCTTAGCAACACCCAAGCCCAAGAAACCTCCTAGCAACCACTCAGACCCCTGTAGCAACTTCCTAGCAACCACCCAGAACACCTTAGCAACACCCAAGCCCAAGAATCCTCTTACAAACACTCAGACCCTGGTAGCACTCCAGCAACCACCCCGACCCCCTAGCAGGCTCCTAGCAAACCACCCAGAACACCTTAGCAACACCCAAGCCCAATAAACCTCCTAGCAACCACTCAAACCCATGTAGCAACTTCCTAGCAACCACCCAGAACACCCTTGCAACATCCTAGCAACCACCCAGAACACATTAGCAACACCCATCCCAAGAAACCTCCTAGCAACCACTCAGACCCCTGTAGCAACTTCCTAGCAACCACCCAGACCCCCTAGCAAGCTCCTAGCAACCGCCCAGAACACCTTAGCAACACCCAAGCCCAAGAAACCTCCTAGCAACCACTCAGAGCCCTGTAGCAACTTCCTAGCAACCGCTCATAACCTCCTGTAGCAACTTCTAGCAACCACCCAGACCCCCTGGCAGCTCCTAGCAACCGGCCGCAAACACCTTAGCAACACCAAGCCCAAGAAACCTCCTAGCCACCCCTCAGATCCCTGTAACAACTTCCTAGCAACCACCAGACCCCTGTAGCAACTTCCTATCCCCACCAGACCCTCTGTAGCAACTTCCCAGCAACCCCCAGACCCCCTAGCACGCTCCTATCACCCGCCCAGACACCTTAAACAAGCCAGCCCAAGAAACCTCCTATCAACACCCACCCAGACCCCCTAGCAAGCTCCTAGCAACCACACAGAACACCTTAACAACCACCTAGCAACAACCCAAAACACCCTAGCAACACCCTAGACCCTTGCAAGCTCCTAGCAACCACCTTTAATGTATAATTATTATAAAATGT
The DNA here is from genome assembly GCA_018155175.1 of Sinocyclocheilus anophthalmus. Lineage (NCBI taxonomy): Eukaryota > Metazoa > Chordata > Actinopteri > Cypriniformes > Cyprinidae > Sinocyclocheilus > Sinocyclocheilus anophthalmus. The sequence continues at coordinate 88,683 of JADLZN010006565.1, read as the reverse complement.
AAATTTATATAAATAAAGTTAAATGTACTACAAAGGAGTAAAATATAGTATACTATGACATATACTACATACTCTCTCTCTCTTTATATATACAGACACCGTATAAATTTATCAAAGAAATATATAATTTCAAATTAAACCATTAATGTACAACTATATACATGAAGATTTATAGAATTAATTTAAACATACCAAATAATAACGTAATACGCTATACTATTAAATATACTATAGTATAAATAATACAACTACTTTTGGTCTGTAAAAACACGTTTGAAGCTGTTATCAGGTGCATTAATGCGGCATGTTGTTCATCAATCATAAACAGCTGTAATACAGCGCTGACGCTGTGAGATAAACTGGTTCAGCGAAGCTTTGAGGGAATCTTGTGGGGGTTTGTTTTGATGAAAGCTCTGCTGAGATCTTTGTGTTTCATCTCCTCAGGGCTTGGGGTTCATGAATGACTGAAATAGTGGTGTGAAATTTAAAGCCTACACTCCACCCTCATTGTTTCAGAATAGCGCTCTGCGTTGGCTTGCGCTCGCTTTGCTGCCGCCGGCTGGTAGGTGTTTGCTGGAGTCTCAACATCGCTGTGCATCGAGACAGTGCTCCTCTCCAGAAGCTGCATGAAGAGCGTCTCGAAGGAACCAGACGAACTCTAGCATCAGAGAGGTTAGCAAGCGGAGGAGGAAACACTTCAGCTTCAGCACAACTTTGAACGACTGACTACTGATACGAGAAACACACAGACGTAAATGAGCAGACAAACTAATATATGAAATCACTTGGGAGGATAATACACTACATACTGGAATGAGCTATGAGTTATGAAGAGCTGGATAACCATCAGTCCTGATGCACAACTGCAAAAGGAATATGAATGAGAATCGTAACAATTTATCTAATATGGTTCAGATTTCAATTGCACTGAATGATTCTGTTTCCTTAATGATTCATTTAGTACTTCAGACACATCCTAATAATTAATCCTAATTATGTAGCTAATAAACAGAAAGCATACTTCTTGGGGAGGGGGGTTTATTAAATGATTTTAATAATATTATATAGTTAATATTTAAAAATAATCATTTTAATATGGATGTTTAATATGCCCTAATATTAATATTTAAAATTTGTTATTTCAAAGTTATTGACAAAATTTTGACTTTTTTTTTAAACAACAAATAAATAATGCTACTTTTGTATTCACAGTAAAAAGTTTCAATAAAGGGTGATAATTAATTATTTTAAAAATATGGTAAATGGTAATATTTAAAAATTTTATTAATATTTCATATTTAAGTAATATTCATGTCTATATTTTAAAATCGTATGTGTGTTTTAACAACAAATCAATTGTGGTACTCGGTAGAAAAAAAAAAGGACATTATATTTAAAATATTATTTTAATGTTAAGATTAGTTCATTTGTTTTATTTTCTAATAGATAATCTTTTAATATTTTAAAATTTAATATTCATATTTATATTTAATATTTCAAAATATGTTATCTTAGCAACATAATATATAATGCTACTCTGTATTCACAGTAAAATGTTTCAATAAAGGTTGAACATAATATTTAAAATTATACCTGTTAATATTTTAACCATGTTTTAGATGTATAAAATGTATTTAGTACTTTAAAACATTTATTTGTAATTTACAATATTGGTGATAAGAACTTCGGTATTCACAGTAAAATAAAGTTTTCATTAAAGGCAATCATACTTAATATTTTTAAATAATATTAAATGTTAATATTAAACCGTTTTTTTATAATAATATACTATTAAGTACTCAAAATCATATTTATTTTCATACTTATATTACAAATATGGGGATTTAAAACAAATAAATGTAAAAATAATTCAATAAAGGAAAATAAAATTACTATTACAAAATAAATTTTTCATATTTAAAATGTTTTTTATTTCAAATAATATAATTTTTAGTATTTTTAAAAATAATATTATTTAATATTAAATTTTAAAATATGTAATTTTTAACAACACAACTTTCTAATTCACAGTAAAAAGTTTGGATAAAAGGCGAGTTGGCAGCAAACTGAACAAGCGTCCTGGCGCACACGTCTGCTGCGCTCTGGAGCTCTCAGCTCTTTTTTATTGTGCGCCGCAACAAACGAATCAACACGTACCACCAACGCGGCTGCGCTTGCTGCTCTGCCAGAGAGAGGCATGATGGATGTTTACTTTAGCCTGGACTGATTCACTCGGCAGCAGCAGCTCGATGTCAGGACGCTCAAGGAGATTTATGTCCGGCCTATTCTCATCGATTAGCCGCGGGCAACCAGTGCGAGGAGATGATGGGTCCGAGAGAGAAGAACGATGAGAAAGGACGCCGCTGTTCCTGACCTTCCCGCTGAAGAAAGACCTCAATCTCCCCCTCCTACCTGAGGCAGTGAGACCTTCCATCAAAGCAAGCCCACTGGAGTCACTGAGGCAGCGGAGCGAACCAAAGCCAGGGCCGGGGGGAGCCCGGTTCGTCCAAGTGCCGAGGACTCTGAACCAATAGCCGGCGCTCCAGAAACCAGAGCGTTTCCGGTTTGATCTCGGAATCAGAAGGTAAACACAAACACTAACGAGCTTTCTAGGTTGGAGGAAACTTTCACTCCCCGGGGGGGGGGGGCGTCAAAGAGTCGAGGTTTTTTTTATTATTTAGCGCAAACATTTTAATTACTTTCAATCATTTTAATTTCATTCAATTATGCAAGACAAACATCTAGGGGTTTTTTTTGTTGCTGCTGTTGCTGTGGATGTAGTAATTCTTGATGAGGATTAAAAAGCAGCATGTTCTCTTTAATATAGTGAACTAGATCAGGCGCACTACTGAGCCACTCTTTCTGTGCGTTTCATAAAAACTTGCATGTATAAATGGAATTAAGCAGCCCATTTTGTCTTGTGAACATGCAATGCATTACTAAGTAATCGGTACTGTAATGAATACTTTCCTTACTCTGTAATTGAATTACTTCTGATGTAATTGCATTAAATACTACATACACTGCAGAACAATTCTATAGTGGAGTTAACATCAAAATGTAACATCTCATATTAAAATGCAAGTTTTAAATGTGACCTTCTCAATTTAAATACTTTGGTCAAGAATAATTTATGCAATTTTCTATTATTTATTTGAAAGAATTAAAAGCAGTTTCATGTCTTATCCTTGTTTGGTTGATATGGGATTTAGAAAGTAATGCAATGCAATACTTTTTTTAGAGAGTAATTAGTACAGTAATCTAACTACACTGTTGAAGATGTAATTAGTAACTAGTAATCAATTACCCAACATGGTGAACAATATATATATATATAAATAACTATATGACAAAAGCTTGGAATAATTATGATTTTTAAATGTTTTGAAAGAGTCTCTTCTGCTCAGCAAGACTGCATTTATTGATTAAAATGCAGCAAAAATGTGAAAAAACATATATTATGTAAAACAGCTGTGTTCTATGTGAATCTCTGTTAAACTGTAATGTATTCCTGTGATGTGCTGCAGCTGTATTTCAGCATCATTCCTCAGTCTTCAGTGTCACATATCTCAGAAATCAGTCTAATATGCTGATTTGGCAAAATAGAAAACTTTTTTCTATTAAAATAAAATTAAATATTCCAAACGCTATCAGAACTAGAATGCATTGTAATAATAAAAATGTTAAAATTTGTTTTTTTTTTAAAAATCCCTTTAATTTTAATATTAATGTTATTAGTTTATAATTACACTTTATATATAAATAGTTAGAATAGTTATTAGTTTATAAGTATAGTTTATTTAATAATAGTTTATTTATAAAAAAACATTAAATATGCGACTTTGGTTATTCAGATAAAAAGTTTCAATAAAGAGCGATGTGATATTACTTTTTAAATAAAATTTAATGTTTAAATATTAAAAATGTTTTATTTTCTAATAATATAAAATTTAATATTTTTAAAATTAAAAGGAATGTTTATATTTATAAAAAAGTTATTTATTAATAATCTTTTTTTATATTCATATTTCTTATTTGGAACTAATTTTAAATAACATTTACAAGATTTATTTGTCTTTAAAATTAAAATTATTTAATATTTAAAAACCAAAAAAATTATGCTATGATGGGTGGTCGCAGTAAATGTTTCAATAAAGAGCAACATATTAAAATTTAAAAATATTATTTAAAATATTATTAATAGCTCTAATGCATCGTGAGGTGTGTTTATTCTGCGTCCTGGTTCTGTGTCTGACCTCAGGACGTCTCGTGACCCGTTTATCCTCTGATGGGAGGAAGTGATGTCGTATGAGTGGCCATCTGTTTTTACCGTCAATATTTAATAGAATTCTGTTCATCGTCTCAGTCTTCAATCAGGAGTTTAAGCTGCCGGCAACGTTTTGGTGATTTGGAGGATTATAGTAGGGATTTATGGAAAGGAAGCTGTTTTCTCTGAAATATCATTATGGCTGAAGAGCCGGCGTGTGAATTATGAACCGGTGAAGTTTAGAGATGCCCCGTTTCATCCACTTACACTCAATGCAGCACATATTCAATGTTCTCGGTGTCTAAAACACATCAATTTCATTAAGATAGCAAAAAATAAAACAAATTAGATTAAATGTTACTTTAGTAATTAGACTTATGATTATGATAACACAGGTGAAAATATCCCACAGATGCACACTAAAGGACAGCCCTTAGCAACCTCCTAGCAATGAGCCAAAACACCTAGCAACCATCCAGAACGCCCTAGTAGCACCCAAGCCCTAGCAACCACTTAAACCCCGTTAACAACCTCCTAGCAACCACCCAGAATACCTTAGCAACACCCAAGCCCTAAAAATCCCTCAGACCCCCATAGCAACCTCCTAGCAAGCACCCAGAACTCCTAGTAGCATCCTAACAACCACCCAGAACACCTTAGCAACACCCAAGCCCTAGCAACCTCCTAGCAACCACTTAAACCCTGGTAACAACCTCCTAACAACCACCCAAAACACCTTAGCAACACCCAAGCCCTAGCAACCTCCTAGCAACCACTTAAACCCCGGTAACAACCTCCTAATAACCACCCAGAATACCTTAGCAACACCCAAGCCCTAGCAACCTCCTAGCAACCACTTAAACCCCGGTAACAACCTCCTAACAACCACCCAGAACACCTTAGCAACACCCAAGCCCTAGCAACCTCCTAGCAACCACTTAAACTCTGGTAACAACCTCCTAACAACCACCCAGAACACCAAGCCCTAGCAACCACTCGGAACCCCATAGCAACCTCCTAGCAACCACCCAGAACACCAAGCACTGTTTCACACAGGAAACAGTGTTCAGACAACATAAAAGTTTTGAGTATAAAAACAAACATTTAAAATATATGCAAACACGGATGGATGTCCCAAAATATGACCACACTGGAAAAATACTACAATACAGTTCTTATACAACACAATGGATTTATTATTAGCTGACTAAGGCTTATGAAAAGATACATGAATCTATTAAAAACTTTAAAAGTTTATAAAAATCTGTCTAACCCTTCAGCTCAGCGATCTGTTAGTGATCCGGCTTCATACTTCAGCTCTTTGTAAACAGACCGAAGGTTTTTACAAACTAAACTCTGAGCAAACCTGTGGACGCTCATAGCGCTTCAAACTCTGTTTAGATTACTGTAGTAACATTTACAGAGCGCCGCAGTCCTCACACGACCCACCGGAGACGAGAGCATCACCTTTCTCAAATATTCAAGTCTTTCAGAGGATGAGAATAACAAGAATTCCAGCCGAAGCCCAGACAATATCACTCATCCAGCTCTGAGCATCCAGAGAGAATTCATCTCAGCAGGAGACGCTCTTCAAAAACTCCCCGAGACCATCAATTTACAGCGGTGATTACAGCCGGAGCTGCACACTCACACACACACACAGTCTCTCTCACACGGACACACACTCTCTCACACACACGCACACACTCTCACACACACAAACACAAACACACACACACACACACACACACACGGACACACACACTCACTCACACACAGTCTCTTCACACGGACACACACTCCCACAACCACCCACACCTCACACCACAGCACACGCTCTCACACAACAAACAACCACACCCGGGACACACCACTCACTTCACACCACTACACACACACGGACACACACCTCTTCACCAACACACACTCTCACACACACCACGCACACACTCTCTCTCACACACACACACACACACACACTCTCTCACACACACACACACTCTCACACACCACTCACTCTCTCACACAACACACACACTCTCACACACACACAAAAACACACACACACAAACACTCACACACACAGACACACACACACTCTCTCACACACACACGGACACACACACTCTCACACACACACACAAAAACACAAACAAACACACACACACACACACACACACTCTCTCACACACGGACACACACACACACACACTCTCACACACACACGGACCACTCACTCTTCACACACACGGACACACACACCACGGACACACACGGCAAACACACACTCTCTCACACTACGGGACACCAAACACACACACACTTCTCTCTCACACGGGGACACACACTCTCTCACACACACACACACACACACTCTCACACACACACACACACACACACGCACACACACACACACACACACACACACACACTCACTCGCACACACAGACGGACACACCACAACGGAACACCAATCTCCACCACACCACACACCACACACACACCTCTCACAAACACACTTACACAGACACACACACAAACATTCACGGAACACTCGGACCACTCTCACAACACTCTCACACACACGGACACACACACACACACACACACATTCACGGACACACTCGGGACACCCACACACACTCCCCTTGACACACATACACTCACTCACACACACACTCACACACCCTCTGACACACATACACTCACACTGTCTAGAATGTTCCTCCTCAAACAAGCACAAACATACAACACAAATCACTTTAGAAATAAGATCCCATTAATATGTCAACTTCTTCTCCTAGAGAACAATGCAACCAGAAATCTCACTCGCCTGCTTTAGATTTTCAGAAACAAATCTCAACAATATCTCAGTAATCTCAATATGAATATCTCTCAATATCTCCTTTGGGTCTGTTTTTAATTCTCATCTGGAACTTTAGAAGAAACATCTGAAAGTTTGATACTTAGCTCAGCATACCAGAGAACTTCAAACCTGCTGGCATGGTGTCAAACGGTGGTCTCAGCAGGAGAAGTCAACATCACTAATGAGTGTCCACTCATTAGTGTTGTTGACTTCTCCTGCTGCTGAAGTGATTACAGTGCTTTCAAGACAACATGTGTTGATCTCCTCAAACACTCTGCTCAGGCTCTGTTCTACAGCCAAAACGTCTGCTGTTAAAGACCAGAGTTCTTACAGTAGAAGATCAAACCAGCTGAACATCAGTCAGAAACTACGGCTCTGGCTCCAGTTCCTCCATCTCTAGCCTCATGTGACTGAATTGCAAATTCAATGCTAATCTGGAGAGTAGTCATGAAAGGCTCTCTGTTCTACCGCTCAGATATGGACAAGAGAAAGCCGGAAACTGATCGATGCTCCGTCCGCAATGAAACGATTGCACGGTAATAAGGAAATCGCAGGGAAACGCAGTGCATTTCTTCTGCAGCGTGACTCAGGACAATGCAGGCTTTGTTGGGTTGCCAGGCGGATCGGTGTTGATGCACTGGAAGCTTCGCTTTGTTCCTGGGTGGCTGTATGTGTAAGATTTATTACAGATGATGCACAGATATTATCTGTAAAAACGGCAAAATAAATACAAGTGTCGCACACAAAGAGCCTCATTCTTTCAGAGAACCTCATGAACTCGCAGAAGACACAAACTCCAGACACTTTCAGCAGGCCAAACAAACCTTCTGTCGTCATTTACAAACCTGCATGCCGTTATGTTATTATGTGGAACACTAAAGGGGAAATTTAGCAGAATATTCATTCAACCATATTTGAGTTATGTGAAGCTCATAAAACACATAGGATATAAAAAAACAGCATATGAGCTAAATAAATAAAAATGTTAAATATATATATTAAATTAGATTGAAAACTAAACTATGCAACAACATGTATGAAAAGAAAATTATTATATAAATTATTTATATAATATTAACTATATTTAAAAATATATTAAGAATAAAAAAAAGTTTAAGCATAAATAAGCAATAAAAGATTTTAAAGCGTATACATAAAAACGTATAAAATATTTTTAAAAATCAAAAAATAAAAACTACAATATATTATATATTATAGATATATTATATATCGGTGTGTGTATAAACTAAAAATATTACATCAAATTCTTATATCAAATAATAATAAATATATATTTATAATAATACATAAAGTATATAAAACGTTATAAAAAATATTAAATATATAAAGTATAAAACATTTTAAAAGGTGACAAAAAGTATTCGAAATAGTTAAAAAAGTATAAAATATATCTATCATTTTTGTAAAAGTCATAGAAATCCTATTTCAAGTGGGGGACAAATTTTGACAAAACATTTTCTACTTTCAATTCATTTAATTGTACTTCCTTGCATTCAAATTTGATTCGCAATTCTGTTTGCTACCTCAATTCAATTCAAATTCATGAAATGAATCAGAATTTAGAAGCTATCTTGGTTATAAAAGACACAGTTGTGATCCTGGATGCTGATTGGCCAATCTAGTGTTCAAATTCACAACAGTGATGAAACACATGAAACATGAACCTGACTGAATGAACGTGAGAATCTACAGGAGCTTCTCATCTGGTGGTGTTTCCCACGGCACAGTGTGCTTGACCGCTGGACGCTTCACTGTCCAGACACTCCCAGTGACTCCACTTCCTGTCCTCCAGCTGCTCTGATGCTGATAGAACGAGCGGAGCGCTGAGTTACAGGAACATCACAGCACAGGCGGCCTGTGTTTCCTCTCCGCTGCTCTCCACGGGCCAGATTCACACACACACACACACACACACACACCACAAAACCAGCACAAATCACACAGCACTGCTGCCAGAGCTCGCCACGGGCCTGTACGAGCTTTAAATCTCAATCGCTTCTCCGACACACAGTCATGAGATTACACGGAGAGAAACACAGACTTGTGCTCAAAGCTGAGCTTTCAATCCCAAAAAGCCCCAAAAAAAGAAAGAGCAACTTCTGAGCAATAAAATGTATCTTGCACCAGGGTTATTATAGACAACAAAAACTACAACCTTTTTTTTTATTTTTTTTTATCTACTTGAAATATTAATGTACTGTATTTGAAATGTATTATTATTTACAACTTATGTTTACTAATTATTTAACCGAATGTTATTTTATTTCACAAGAACGACCTAAAGCAAATCCTCGAACCACCCATAATTCCATTAACAACCACCTAGTAACCACCCAAACACCTTAGCAACCTCCTAGTAACCCCCCAAACACCGTAGAACCTCTAGCAACCACCCATAATTCCTTAACAACCACCTAGCAAACTCACCCATAATCCTTAACAACCACCTAGTAAACCACCTAGAACACCTTAGCAACCCCTAGTAACCACACAAACACCTAGCAAACCTCTAGCAACACCATTAATTCCTTAGCAACCTCTAGCAACAACAATCTAAAATTCTTAACAACCAACCCAAAACACCTTAGCAACATCCTAGCAAGTTACCCATAATACCCTTAGCAACCACTATAAATTCCATAACCAAAAATACTAGTAAACCACAAAACACCTTACCACCACCATAATACTTAGAACCACCAGCCATTATTTAAGAAGATTCTGAAATGAAATTCAAAAACATAAACATTTTACATCAGTTAGTTGCCAAGGCAACTTTTCTCATTTTAATTAAACTTTATGCATAAAATAAATAAAAACTGAAATAAAAAAGGGATAAACTGATTAAAACATTACATACACACAAAATTACTGAAACTAAAATTAAAATTAAGAAAATAAAAGTAAAAACATATATACTACACTTAATTTTTAAAGTATGAATATAAAAAACACATTTTTAAAGTATAAAATGTAACATTTAGAGAAATATAAATATATAAAAGTAATCAAACAGTATAATTATTAAGAATGTTTTATATAAAAGCATTAAAAAATTTAAAAAACTCCTTAAAAAAAGTATAAAATATTTTTTTGAAATAAAAGTATAAAAGATTCACATTAATTATTACTATATATTTTATATAGTAGTTTGTAGTGTAGTTAACTGCTGTCAGAAGAGTAGCTTTCAGTACTAATAATTAAACTGTGAGTAGTTTCTACAATTTCAAAATAATGCTTCTCCAGGAGCTTAAATAAAATACATAAATAAATGAAACTCTAACAGTATCCCAGTGATAGTAAAGTAACAGTAGACGAGCGAGTGACTGGTACTCCACGTGTATTTAGCTCATTTCTGGTCATTATTTGGGATGGGTCCCTCCCTTCTGCTTTACACATTCTTCCCTGCTTCCCGAAGATACGGCTCCGGAGAGAACGGCAGGAAAAGGAAAAGCCTGGTGCAGTCGGAGCGGAAAACACCAGGCTTGACAAACGGGGGCCACAACATTTGTCATCCTCCACCACCAAAACAAAAGCACACAGAGAAAAAGTGCTGCATAAACAAAACGCTGATGAAATTAAAAGTTCGGGCAGAATAATGAACTGTTTCAGAGTCTAACGCTGCTTAATTAATTCCAGGGGCTTGTAGAGGGAAGCGAAGCGCTGTAACGTAAGTAATAAAGACTGCCAGTGTAATGGACAGACCACAGCGCCGTGATTTACGACCGCAGGGACTCTAACTACACGGCAAAGAAAATGAAAAAGGATGAGAACGCTTAGCATGGTCTGAGCAGATGAATATGTACGCGGCATGTTTTCTGATTAAATCTCAGCGCGGTCGGAGTCATGGAGTCGGGATTAAATTTCCCCAAATCCAGATGAGCTTTAAGTGAGAGCACGAATTTGAAGGAATAAGATGATCTCGTTGCACCATCTGCACAGAAGGTTATCAGAGCGTTTAAACTCATCTGACCGAACAAATACAGCCTAATATTCACTTTCATCTCTATAAATCAAGCCAGTGGACATCAGAACCACCGGGTCTCAGTATAACTGGCCGTTTGAAAACAGAAAGTAAAATACGTTCAGTGAAGTTTGTGTGAATCTGAACACTAGACTGACCAATCAGCTTCCAGGACTACAGCTGTCCGTTTTAGGAACGAGATACCTTTTAAATTCCAGTTCAGTTCTTCAATCTGAACTGATTTGGAATCGAGGTAGCAAACAGAACTGCCAATCAAATTCTTGAAATTCAACGAAATTAGACAGATCGGTAGATAGATAGAATGATAGAATGACAGATAGAACGATAGAGTGATAGATAGAACGATAGAACAATAGAACAACCGAACGATAGATAGAACGATAGAACGGTAGATATAGCGATAGATAGAATGACAGAACGATAGAATGATAGAATGATAGAACGATAGAACGACAGACAGAGAGATGGAACGACAGAACGATAGTAGAACGAAGAGCGCTAGATAGAACGACAGAACGATAGATAGAACGAACGATATATAGATAGATAGATAGATAGACAATAGCTAGAACGACCAGAACGATAGTAGACGATAGATAGAATGACAGAAGGTTAGATAGAACGATAGATCGAATGACAGAATGATAGCAGGAACGATAGATAGAATGACCAGAACAATAGAATGATAGATAGAAACAAAGCTATAGGAACGACAGAACGATGGATAGAACGATAGAACGATGGATAGAACGAGAGAACGATAGATAGAACGACAGAGCGATAGAACAATAGAATGATAGAAAGAACAATAGAAAGAACAATAGAACGATAGATAGAACAACAGAACGACAGAACGATAGAATGATAGACAGAACGATAGAATGATAGAATGATAGATAGAACGACAGACAGAACGATAGATTAGAACGACAGACACGACGAACGATAGAAGATAGATAGAACAATAGAACGATAGAGTGATAGATAGAACGACAGAACGGTAGATAGAACGACAGAACGATAGATAGAACAACAGAACGACAGAACGATAGAATGATAGACAGAACGATAGAAAGACAGAGATAGATAGAACGGTAGATAGAACGATAGATAGATAGAATGACAGAACGATAGAATGATAGAATGATAGATAGAACAATAGAACGATAGAACAATAGAACGATAGATAGAACGATAGATAGAACGACAGAACGATAGGATAGATAGAACGATAGAATGATAGAAAGAACAATAGAACGATAGATAGATCGATAGAACGTAGATTTAAACGATGAGAACGATAGATAGAACGATGATAGAATGGACAGAACAATAGAAGATAGATAGAACCAATAGCGAGAAGACAGACACGAGAGATTTAGAACGAGAGAAAGAAGAAGAACGAAAGAGCGATAGAACAATAGAAATAGATAGAACAATAGAAGGATAGATAGAACGGACAGAACGATAGATAGAACAACAGAACCGACCAGAACGATAGAAGGATAGATAGAACAATAGAACTATAGAGTGCTAGATAGAAACGACAGAACGATAGATGAGGAACGACAGACGTTAGATAGAAATGACAGACGATAGGATAGAGAGAACGAGTAGAATGATAGATAGTACGACAGAGGATAGAACGATAGACTGATAGATAGAACGAAGATAGAACGAGTGAGAACGCTAGATGAAACAACAGAAAGATTAGAAGGCTAGATAGACACAATAGAACGATTTCGAACGGATGTAGACTGATAGATAGAAATAGACGAAGAGTGATAGATAGGAAGATATGAATGAAGCTAGACGACAGAACGATTAGAACGATCGAAGATAGATAGAACGTTAGATAGAACGAATGGGTCCGAGAACGATAGCATAGACGACAGAGCGTAGAACGAGAGAATGATAGATAGACGATTAGATAGAACGAGCGAGAACGATAAGATAGAACCGAAGATAGATGGACGAAACAATAACGATAGATAGAACATAGCTAGAAACGTAAAGAAGATAGATAGAACGAGAGACATAGATAGAACGCCAGGCGATTGTAGAACAATAGAATGATAGAAAGAACAATAGCTAGAACGACAGAACGATAGATAGAACAACAGAATGACAGAACGATAGAATGATAGATAGAACAATAGAACGATAGAGTGATAGATAGAACGACAGAACGATAGATACGAACGACATCACAGACCGTTAGATAGAACGGACAGACCGATAGGATAGATTAGAACGATAGAATGGATGATAGAACGACAGAGCGATTAGAACGGATTTCGATGATAAGATAGACCGATAGAAGAACGAGAGACGATGATCGAACCAACAGAACGAGAGAATGATAGATAGAACATCTAGAACAATAGAATAGATAGAACAAAGTAATGATAAATAGAATGATAGAGCAATAGATAGAACGATAGAAGGATAGATAGAACGACAAGAAGATAGAACGATAGAATGCTAGATAGAACGATAGAATGCTAGATAGAACGATAGATAGATAGAACGACAGAACGATAGAACGATAGAATGATAGATAGAACAATAGCTAGAACGACAGAACGATAGATAGAACAACAGAACAATAGAATGAAAGATAGATAGATAGATAGATAAAAAGATAGATAGATAGAAAGAAACAATAGAAAGATAGATTATAGATAGACGACGAGCGATGACGGATAGATTATTGATAGATAGATGATAGATAGATAGAACGATAGAACGATAGTTAGAACGATAGATAGAAGGACAGAACGTAGAATGATAGATATAGATAGAACGATAGATAGAATGAACAATAGAACGATAGATAGAATGATAGAATGATAGAATGACAGAACGATAGAATGATAGATAGAACAATAGCTAGAACGACAGAACGATAGATAGAACGAGAGAACGATAGATAGAACAACAGAACGACAGAACGATAGAATGATAGATAGAACAATAGAACGATAGAACGATAGAATGATAGATAGAACGACAGAACGACAGAACGATAGAATGACAGAACGAACGACAGATAGAACGAGAGCGATACTCTTAGAACATAGAATGCTAGACTTAAGGAACGTGGATATAACGACAGAACGATAGAACTATAGAATAATAGATAGAGTGATAGATAGATAGATAGCTAGAAGATAGATAGATAGATAGATAGATAGATAGATAGATAGATAGATAGATAGATAGATAGATAGATAGATAGATAGATAGATAGATAGATAGATAGATAGATAGATAGATAGATAGATAGATAGACAGAACGATAGAATGGGCGCTAACAGCATTATCTCAGCCAGCGCTCTGCTGTAATTAGCCGTGTTTGGAGAGTGGCAGCAGATGAAGTGTGACGCGGCGATGGCTCACTCGCTGGGATCCACAACACTCGCTTAGCTAGACGCGATGTGAAGAGACAGCGAGCCAGAGGAGACACAAGCGCTCACATGACTCACGCCACACACATCCACACACTCCGTCAGCAGGTACTGGAGCGAGAGATGCTCTCCGTCTCCCCGCGTCTCTTATCACAGGGCAGACGTGTTTCGGGACGCTGCCGCCGGCTCATGTTTCACTCCCCAACATTTGCCCTCCGCATTGATTTCTATAAATGGAACATTGATTGTGAGCAAAGTTCAGGAAACGCAGCCAAACCTGCTCCGCCCTGAGCAAACGTTCCCCCCGCCGCCGACAGCAAGCCAACACATGCAGAACAGCTTCACTGCTCGTGTTCAGAAACCCGGTCACACTGTTTTATATGCTGATACTGCCATTACTTATCACAACTAGTGCGATTATCAAAACACAGAGGCGGTGATTTCATCATATAAATATCTGCACGTGTTTCAGAGTGAAGCGCAGCACTGTGTTCATTTACACACGAGCAGCTCGTGAACCATCAGTGTTTTCAGCATCTCAGAGCAGCTCGATTCACAGTAAATGATCCACATGAACTCCAGTTTGAGCTGCTTTAACATGCAAAATAATATAAATCTTCACAAAACAAAAGTCTAATGGTCTAATTATGGACAACCATAAATAATATCATTATAATTTAGCAGCTGCAATTTAAAATAATTATTATATTATTTTTTGTTCGTGAATTTTACAGCGAAATAATACTTACATTTACGCATTTAGCAGAAACTTGCAAACGCAATTTGTCAAAGAACAACAGCAATACTTACAATAATAATATTTCTTATTTTTATTATTTGTTTAAATTTGGTTATTTAGTTATTATTAGTGGTCGACCGATATATCGGCCGATATTTGGCATTTTTCAGTTTGGCGGATGCATTCGAGGCAGGATTTTATTTTGACGGCGTGACATACGTTTATTTTGACGGCGCTGAGCGAGAGCAGCAGAGCTGAGCAACAGTGAATCACATTATAAACTTTTTCCTGTTGCAGTTCTGTCTAATACGGATAGGAAGTCTGTCTAATAGCTATAAAGCTGATCGGATTATTAGTAAAGAAAGGAAAACATAAGACTTATCGTTTTGCCGTACAGCATCAGCAAATACGCATGTGTATATAATTACAACAAGTCTTTGAATGGATAATGTTATTTTTTATTTATTAATGAACATTTAATTTCACAAAACTTGCAGACTTAGTCGACTCCAGATGTGAGATCTTGTGAAGTGTGCGTGTGATCTGCATGATCGCGTGTTCTCTGCGTGACTTTCGGTCCGTGCAAATTGAATGCTTCAAACATAAATTCGTGATTTCAAATTATGCTGAGCTTCATGCTTTATCCCAATGTCATATTCATGTCATTTTCACTGTGTGCTGTAAGTAAAAGGAGTTTTACCTTGGCTTTATTTGAAAAAAAATATGATTTCCAATGCACACAAACTTCCCAGTATACTGAGTGCTCTGTTGGTTACAGTGTTTACTTTTTACTTTTTAATTATATTTTTTATTAAATATTTCTTATTTGTGCAAAATACTTTGTCATCTAAAGTATAAATACGTTTATTCTACAAATTTATTTTTAAACCATTTTCAAATTATTTCGCATTTCTTAAATATTAATTAAAATAAAAAAAATTATATCAGCCATCGGCCACCCTGCTTTCCAAGATATCGGCAGTCAAAAAAAACAATATCGGTCGACCAATAGTTATTATCTCTTGGTTATTATATTATTTCTTTAAGTTATTTGTAAATTTGGATATTTATTTAGTAATACCAAAATTCCTTACTTACTTGTTTATTACCATATTGTTTTTACCATTTTATTTTAATTATAAATTTATTTTTTGTGAAATGTACTAGCAGTTTTTGAGTGAAAACAGTTTCAAAGTAAATCCTAATCCAAATTATTCTGAAATTGTGTGTGTGTGAAATTACTCTGGATTAGACCCTAAAAACAGAAGCAAAAACTATTATTTTATTTTATACCTTATCTAAAAATAGGCATTACTACATTGTAAAAATATATTTTTTTTTTTTTAAGGTAACTAAAACAAAGATTATCGAAGTATGTTTTATAAGAAAAAACAATTCAGTTTTTTCAACTACTTCAAAATTTCACATTTAAATTCAGGTTTTGACATTACTTTAATTCGAGTAAAAACTGGTTTCAAACTAAATCCTAAAACAATTTTTATCAGTGTGTGAATTTACTCTGAAACTAATTTTTTTTCAAATTAATTTACTACATTATCTAAAATTAGACATAACCTTATTTTTAAACTGCAATCATTTTTCTACTTCAAAATTTCACATTTAATTCAATGTTGTTGTTTTTTCAAATTTACTAGCAATTAGTAAAATGTTCTTAGTAAAAGTTTGAAAGTTACTCCAAAGTAACTCCAAGTCACATGACTTCAAGAATCATGTCTTTAACACCAATATTTTTTAAAGAAATACTAAAATTAAAAAAGTAATTAAAATAGTCATGTTTGCCCTGAAAAAGCAAAAAAACTGCATCTGCTGCTTTACACTGAAAAACAAAAAATTGGTGTAGAAACCATTTACATTCAGAAATTGCTAGTAAATTTCACAAACTTTTTTTTGAGTTAAATATGAAACTTTGAAGCAGAAAAACTGACATTTTTCTTAATAATCTATTTACAACTGAGAAATCACTTCTTCCAGTGTACTCTTCTCATTCAACAAGCATGAGCTTGAGTTCAGCAGTGCCTTGGCTGGCAAAGAGAGAAGGATTAGAGGAAGAGAAGACGGAAAGAGCGAGGGATGGGCTCTCAGAGGGCCGGCTGACATTTGGCTGGTGTTTGTCTGAAGGCGGCTACGAGACGCGAGGACCACCTGCAGACTGTGAATGTCAGACGCTCCAGAGACTGTCTGGCAGATCTTCTCCGCTCGTTCTGAAGAAACACGCAAGACGACAGCGGGTCACAACATTCTGCATGAACGAGCGCTGCTGTAAAAGAGCAGGGAATCCGGCGCGATCATCACACTGACGTTCACAAACACAGACGCTACATATTTCATGAGGACAAATTCGCAAACAGAACTTACAACCCATGTGTGAATATTTCATGCAGTCTTGTGTTTATGGATTCTACACGCCGTTATTAGAGCAGAAATAAAGGGCTTCTGCTGTGTAAATGACCCTCGCTGTGAGTCGAACCTGAGCGACAGGAGGACATTTACATGCATTCATATTTCATACTGGCATGTGTTTTGCATTTCTATTTTTGGCCATATGAGAACGCAAATACATATACTTTCTGAAAAAGAAATCAATTATTTTATTCATCAAGGATGCATTAAATTGATCAAAAAAGTGTCAGTTAAGACATTTATAATGTTACAGTAGATTCCTATTTCAAGTAAATGCTGTTCTTTTGAACTTTCTGTTCATCTGTGAATCCTGAAAAATAAAATGCATCAGTTTTCACACAAATATTCTGTTTCCAACATTGATAATAATCAGAAATGTTTCTTAAAGCCAGAATATTATAATGATTTCTGAAGATCATGTGACACTGAAGACTGGAGGAATGATGCTGAAAATACAGCTGCGCATCACAGAAATACATTACAGTTTAACAGAGATTCACACAGAACACAGCTGTTTTACATTCTAATAATATTTCACAATTTTACTGTATTTTTGTATCAAATAAATGCAGCCATCGGTGAGCGGTAGAGTACGGAAGCTTATTTCCGGCATGGAATAAAAAAATTTAAATGGTAATTATGACTTTTTATCTCACAATTCGGACTGCGATTGTGAGAAAAATAGTATCTCACAGTTTCATCCTGCAGTTCTGACAAAAATAAGTAAAAATATAAACTCAGTATTGAGATAAAAATGTCATAATTGTGAGATATAAATTCGCAATTATCTTTATTTTTTAGCGAAATAAGCTTCGATATAAGTAGGGCTGGGTATCGTTCAAAAATTTTCGATATCGATACCAATACCGATACCTTGACTTCGATACCGGGTCCTGAACGATCTTTTTTAGATACCAATTTTATGAAATCAATTTTAAAAAGATACCATTATTTAAAAAAAAATAAACTTTGGTTTTATTTTTCAGCTTGTTGATGTTTATACAAACTCAAAGACTCATCTCCTGAGCCACTGCTGCGCTCCATCTGCGCCGCGCCTCTAGTCGAACACACCGGCTAGTGCTGCAGGCTTATTGGCTCACTGACGCTGATGAGATTAACCCCTTAGGTATCGAAATTTGGTACCGAACGACAAGACGTTTTTCGATACTCGATGGTATCGAGGCAATTCGGTCGGTGCCTAAAAAGTATCGAACTCGATACCCAGCCCGACATCTAAGAGACTAAAATATAAAAAAATATCACTGACGCGGTCAAACTATCACTATTATCGTTAAGTTACAAAGAGAACTGTTTGTTTTTTCTCATGTATACATGCAGACCGGATCCAGAATGAACACTGGCCTCCGTCTGGAGATATAAGATCACACAGAAGTGTTGAGGAGCGCCGGATGGACAGATAGACGGAGTGAAGGCTGATAGAAATGTCAGGCGGTAAATGTCCCTCCATGCGCCGCTTGTCTGCTCGGATCCGTCACCGTCACAGAGATGCAGCAACCTTTCCCCCTCCATCACACTGATTAACCCCCCTCTCGGGCCCCGGGGCCGTGTCAGAGTCTGCGTATCGCTCCGCATCGACCCAGAAACCTTCACGCTCATAACCAGCTCCTGAGGCTCCTCCATAAGAACGATATCTCCAATCACCGTCAATCCTTCAGATCCTCTGGACACATCTTCCATATTTAATGTCCTGACACCTAGGGCTGTGCAATTAATCGAAAAAACAGTTTTGATTTCGGCCTCCAACGATTATGAAAACACAATAATCGAGATCAACAAGACATGCGCACCTTTTCCGAGCCTGCGCGTTCGTTCCTCCATAAAAGCCCAATTTCACGTGCACATCAGTAAAATCATGCAAAATGGGAAAATTTATAGAAGTATATTTATTCATGTTTTTGACATTGTTTTTTGTACAAAGTCATCTTAGCCTCAAGGTGAGCGCCTAACATGGTCAACATTCACGCAAAAAAGGCGTCAGTCAAATGCGGCGCTTAGTGATTATTAATGTATACCTCATGTACTATGACGTAAAGTGTTGAGCGTGAAAATACCACGTGTAACGGTTAAAATCGGATCCGCGCGGCTCAAAGTGACAGCGCGCTATTTCCTGTGACGGGACTCTGTGCTTAATAGAATCATGACAACAAGCAAATTCAAAAAAACACAACGGGCTCTTGATCGGAAGAACTTTTGTAGCTTAATAAGAAACACGAAAGTTATTCTTACAGTTAAGACTATGCTGTTTTATTTTACATTGATTACTCAATTTCTGTAGTATAAGCTAGGGCTGAAAACTGAATACTTGAGACTTGCATAAAAAAAACCTTTAAGCACAGTTTGTTTCATTTGTATCTTTTATTCTATTGTATTTGTCCTTTGATTTTTTATTACTGACAGTTTAATTATTATCAATAACTTTGAGGACTTTTCGTTTGTTTGAAATTCTGTTACATGTAGATGCATAGCAACCTTTTAAGCGAAATATATATTTGATATGTATCATAGCTTAAAATAAACTCACTTTTATTAAAGTTTTGATCAATGGCCCCATCATAATCGTGTTAAATAATCATGATTACAATACTGACCAAAATAATATTTTAATAAAATTAATAAAAATTAAAAAGTTAAGCGGACAAGCCGGCTGTTTCTCGCATCTTAACGTTTTCTCACGTTTAATGAGTCCAGGTCACATTTCACCCTTAAATCAAAGGAATAAAATCAAGAAATTATACTTTGCATAAAGGAAATCTGACAAGAAAATGTCCAGGTCATATTGCACCCTCAAATCAAAAGAAAAATACCAAAACATAAATAGATCATACAAAAAAAAACACATTGTCATGGAAACAGTGTAAATAAATAAATAAATATATTTGTTTCTTTTCAGCACAAGAGTCTTATAATGTATAATCATTATAGTATTCAAATAATATATCATTATTTTTTCAGATTAAAATACTGAGAATGACATTTTTTTCATCACTGTAATAATTGCTATAAAAATGCATGACATTTTGCATTTAAAAAAAAACTATTTATGACCTAGGATTTTTTTTATTTCAATATAATTTCAGTAATTTCATGACAATTAAACATGCAGTGCTGTAACAGTTCATTCAAATCATTATAAGTTTAAGGCAATACAACAAAAACTTTCATGATGTATAAATAATACATTATTTTTTATCGTTTATTTTTACATTACCTTTATGACATATATATATATACATACAACATGCATCAATTTTTCAAAGGCATTCATGCATTTAATTAAATGCATTTTTAAGCATTTCATGAGATTCATCACAAAATCTGGATGCAAAAATCCCCTCCTGACCTCACCTCAAGACTGATGCGTCTGCCACCTGTCAATCATCTCAGTCTCGTGGATTAAGACATATCATAAATGCAAAGATGCACGAGGAGATGTTTAAGAGGATAAGCAGAGCAGGCTCGATGTCTTAATCTGCAAACCACAGCAAGCTTCCCTTGAAGAACACTTACAATAAACTTCCATCTGGGCCTCAGTGATGATATTAATCGAGAGTTTCTGGTAATTGCTTTCCTGATGTCAGATAATACACCAGCATCCGTCTGAAAGCATCTAATCCTGACCCGCTTTCAATGGAGCCGGAGGACGAGTGAAATAGCGTCTCATGAATAGCAGATGATTATTCAAAGAGAGCATTTCCATATCATTTCCACTCTACATGTACTCTAAACAGAGTGAATTACCATGCAGACTCCTAAGAGCCTTTCCTAATGGCTCTGAACGCTTCAATATGCACTAAATTTGACCAAATAACGGCATCTGAATTACATCACGCATGGTACATGAATTCTGGAGCATTCTGAATATAATTTTATTTTTGCATTCCTGAAAAACAAAAAGTGAACGCAGAAAACAAGGACTGAATCACACAATCCAGTTACAAACAGACAGAAACTCATAGGTTTTCACTATAAACTGCCAAAGTAAAAGTTCGGTTTAATTTGAAGAAATTATGACAGAAATAAATTATTGTTGTACAGCAGAATGCACTTCTCAAAGTAATAATAATCATAATGATACATTAAGGAATATCCCCATTTTTCTTCCATGTTTTAATTTTAACAGTAAAAAATAAAAGGAATTGTAATTTTTTATTTGATTACATTTTAAAAGATTAAAAACTGTTAATGTTTCATGCCTTCATTTTATCACTACCATTTTCCGTCATTTTTATTATATCATAATTCCGAAAATATTGAAAACGAGGGGGACAAACGACAGAAAAAATATAAAACAATAACCAGGGCAGGGCCCTCTTATTATAAAATTTTAATAAATTATTGAGTGTTAAGTTTTAGTATGAATTCATTGATTGACTGCTTTTCGATTATTAAATGTAATTAAACCATTTAAAAAAGACAAACCGCTGATGGCAAAAAAATGCATTAAGCCGTAAAAAATGTTAATAAATTGTTGCTAAATTTGGTCTAAGTTTTATGATTTCAATGAATTAGACATGCTTTCTAATTATTTAACCATTAAAACATAATCCAGAAAAAAATAAAACAGAAAACACAGAATTTGGAAAAAATAAACGAATTTTGAGAAAAAATTAAAACATTTTATAATGCCCAAAAATTTATTTTTTGTAATAAATTGTTGTCAATTTGAATAAGTTTCAGGATTTCAATTAATTAGACATTCTTTTTGATCAATACAATTTAATTTAACCATTAAATGGAATCCAAGTCTAGAAAATAAAAATGCAAAAAACCAAACCGATTTGTGACGGTGCTGGCCCTGTGGCCGGACGCAAAACCGCTGGACCACAAACGCTGCAGGAGATTTTTAATAGGTTTGATACGCCAGACACTACAAGAAGCATTTAAATGTTCTCTATTGAAATCCAATGCAATGTGCTCACAACGCATTAAACTGTTGAGTATCCGCATAGCGACATCCACATTTACTGGAAAACGCCTCCTAAAGCATCTCACAACTGGCATTTCAGGCCAGTAACTCACAATGGTGAAATAGCCTACGCGTGGGCAGAAACGCAGTTCTGACTGTTTTTACCTACACGCCTGCGTGACCTTGGATGGTTCCCTCACTTGAGTTTATTAAAGAATTGTAGTTACGCGGCATATCCCAACGGGGAAGGAACAGCAAATCTCCCCGGTCGAGCTGAAGCAATCCTTCCCAGGAGAACTAGAAATGATGAAATCCTTCACCTCGAGAACACACACACACACACACACTCGCTCTGATGTGAGCGCTGTAATCAATAGGGCGACAAATGAACCTGCACAATTGACTTCAGCTTGTTCATTCATTATTAACGGCTCAGACTAAATGAACTTAAATTGAAGTAGCAGGCGTTTGACAGCCCTAAGCTTCTCATTTAGCGTTCAGCAACAAATCTTAATGTGAGGCCCAGTGAAACACAGATACAGCTCCCTAGACAGAGAAGTTTGCCGGATCAGGACACTCGTGCTTAAGAACCGAAGTTTGACACTATTTCCACTCGGAGAAAAATAACTTCTCTGTGTCTTGAGCTCTGACTCCTATTCTTACTGGTTGTTATTTTAGTATCACTGAGATACTAAATATTTTGTGTGTAGTTAGATTATTTTAGATTTGTTTCTATTTTCAGTTTTAATTGTTTTATAATATAGTAAATTCGTTTTTAAGTTTATATTGTCCATTTTAATTTGTATTAATATTTTATTTTATTTGTTTTTATTTTTGTTTTAATTTAGTATTTTCAATTTAGGTTAAATTGAGGCAATTTGAGTGTTTTTGGTCATTTTTTTTGTTACTTTAGTACATCAAGTTTAATTAAATGAAAATGAGAAATGCTGCCTTGAAAACTAGCTGAAATAAAATAAGTTTAAGTTTTTTTATATATATTTTATTTTATTTAATTTTAGGTTACATTTTTAGCAATTTTGTTTGTTGTTTTTTTTTTTTGTCATGTTTTGTTGTTTTTAAATAAAATGATTTTATTTTATTTTTTTTTATTTTTTTAGCTATTTTAGTTAAGTTAACCTAAAGACAATAAGAAATGTTTGCCTGGCACAGCAGAATGCATCAAATTTACAAAATAAAATTCAAATATAAATAAAAAGGTTAAAAAAAAGATTTTTTGTTGTGTATTTTGGTCTTTTTTTTTAATAATTGTATTAAGTTTAAAAGGTCAATTTTATTAAGTTTTACTTTTTATACCCTACTTTTTGTTGCTACATTAAAAATGCTAACTAATTTAAAATAATAATTTTTTTTATTTTAGGTAACTATAACAAACCTGAAAGCACTCTTAATGGATATAACATAAGAAACACTGAAACGTGGGTGTCTTGTTTTACAGCCTCTAAATATCCCAGTGATTATGTGTTTAAGAGTTTTCTCTTGCTTATTTTCCAGTGTAGTGTTCCAGCTCACAGAAATCAGGTCACACGGTGCTACTTTCACCGAAGGTTTTCCGATGCATCAGACGCAAATATAATTGGAGCAATCAGAGATACATCAAAAGAAATCCCTGTGGAAATTGCAATGGACTCAAGGTTGGTATTTCTGGAGAGCTAATTAAGATCTAAGGCCGTTCCTGTGAGTGTTTGGGTGTTTCAAGTCAAACTGAAGAGAAATTCAAGACACTACAGGTGAACAAGGCAACACATTTAACTAATAAATATCACCATACTTCCCTAGTTGACTGATTACATTAAGAACTGCAAGCATTTTTTGCATTTTCTTAAATGTTATGTTTAAATGTGCAAATGATGCATTATATAATTAAATATTCACTAATTTGCATACATTTCCAAAACATAAATCTGAACCTTGGGTAGAGCCAGGTTTTTGTTTGATTTTGTTGACATATTAGAGTTAACAGTTTTTTAGAGACTTTGGGTTTACTAAGAAAATACTGAAAACAGAAAAAAAATGCATTTTCACCATGTTTTTAGGAATAAAGTGTTGTATAAATAAGTGTAAATGATATTTGAACAACCCTCTCAGTAAACACCTTCAGAATATAGAATAGAATAAAACTGCTAAGTTTGGTGTATGTAAGTACTGCTGAAGTACAGATAAAAACGCTTTAAAAATCCTTACTATAACTGAACTCTAAAGACACTAAAACAAATGATAAACCATTAAAAAAACACTTTTTAATTTAAATAGTGCAGTTTCTTTCCACAATCTAACACATTATGACAAGCCAAACAGCCCAAAATCCTCAAAATTTCCCAGTGTCATGAAAAAAAAACGTTTGCCTGTAGTGTCTCGCCTTTAAGAGACATGCTTAAAATAAGAATGATATATGAACAAACCCCTCAGTAAAAACCTTCAGAATATAGAGAGGAATAAAACTGTAAGTTTTAGTGTTTGTAAGTGCTGCTGAAGTAGAGAAACAAACTCATTACCTTTAAATACATGCATTTTCAGCATGTTTTATGAATAAAATGTTGTATAAACCAATGTGAATGATATATGAACAAACCCCTCAATAAAAACCTTCAGAATACAGATAGGAATAAAACTGCTAAGTTTGGAGTTTTTAAGTGCTGCTGACGTTGAGAAAACACTCTTAAAGATAGGACTGCATTATTTGAAAGTCTATAGGCACAAATACGTAAAACATCCAAAATACTATTTTAAGTGTTTATTTTATTGCAATTTCTTTCCAACAATCTAACATATTATAAAAAAGGACAAATAGACCAAAATCTCAAAATTGCCCAGTGCATTAAAGAATTTTGCCTTAAGACATCATGCTTAAAAAAAGAAAGAAATATATGCCAATATGGAAAAAAAAAACTTTTCCTTTGAATTCATCTATTAATTGGATAAAGCCAGGTTCAAAATTCTTGTTTCATTTTGTTGACATTAAAGTTAAATGTTTTTACAGAGGGAATTTTGGGTTTCTCTTTTAATCACTCCATAAATCAGAAAATACTGTCAACAGACAGAAAACATTTTCACCGTGTTTTTAGGAATAAAATGTTGTATAAAATCAGGAAAATTATATATTAACAAATCCCTCAGTAAAAACATTCAGAATATAGAAAGGAATAAAACTGTAAGTTTTGGTGTTTGTAAGTGCTGCTGAAGTGGAGATAAAACTCACAGCCTTTAAATATATGCATTTTCGACATGGTTTTGGAAATAAAATGATGTATAAATCAGTGTAAATGATATATAAACAAACCCCTCAGTAAAAACCTTCAGAATATAGATAAGAATAAAACTGCTAAGTTTGGTTCATGTAAGCACTGATGAAGTGGAGATAAAAACTCTTTAATGATATATTTTGTAATTGAAATCTACAGACGCAAATAGATAAAACATTCAAAATACACTTTTCAGTGTTTATTTTATTGCACTTATTGTACATTTATTTTACTGTAAGTTTATTTTATTTACACTTTATTGCACTAGTCTGAAGCGACATGTTATGAAAAGTCAAATAGCCCAAAATCTCAAAATGTATCAGTGCATGAAAAACCTTTTGGCTCTAATGTCTTGTCTTAAAAACAGCCAAAATAAAACAGTTTTCCTTTGAATTCATGTTAATCCTGGCTTTATTCACTTAATTAATTGTTTAATTTTGTTGGCATATTAGAGTTTTTACAGAGGAGGTTTTGGGTATCCCTTTCTAAAATTATGGGATCTGCTCAGCTATTTGTCTGTTTCTTTTGGCTGGGCTTCATCGCTGTCAAAGCTGGAAACTGTGAGTGAGAAAGGCAGAAGACGACATCATGCATCACTCCACGCCTGTCAAACCTGACGGCAAAGCTGCACACATTCATGCGAGCGGCTGGGAACCCGAGGGCCTGCATGAAAAGATCAGAAGCTGAGGAGGGGTCCCGACCCAGAGAAACACGCAGCAGGTGGTTTGACAGCGTGCCACTGAAACTCACACACACACACACACACAACACCACACACACACACACACACACACACACACACACACACCACACCACACACTACACACAAAACCACACACACACACACACACACACACACACCAGACACACACACACAAACACACACAAATGGGCCGTGAAAGGTCAGCGCTGACACGCTTCCTCCCCTGATGGAGACACATCCATTGTGGTGGCGGAGGAGTGATAGTCCCACAGCTCTCCTGCAGAGAGAAGGTCACGTCCAGCCCGCAGCACCCGCTGAAGTCCTGCTCCTGCTTACCGTCGCTCACAAAGGTCTCGTCCCGCGTGAATCTGCCTCTGTATCGCTGCCTCGCCTCAAACTATGTCACACATAAACAAACCGCTTGTGAACATTATTAGCTGTGAAAATGAGCGAATCGAGACTCTCTCTCACACTCACACACACACACCACACACTCTCTCTCTCACACACACTCTCACACACAGACTCACTCACACTCACTCACAGACACTCACACACACACTCACACACCCACCACACACACACACACACACACTCACCCACACACACACCCACACACACACACTCACACTCACCTCCCACTTACACTCACACTCACACTCACACACTCACACACACACACACACACACACCTCACACACACACACAGACACACCTCACACACACACACAGACAGACACACACTCACTCACACACACACACTCACACTCACACACACACCCCACTCTCTCTCTCACACACTCACACACTCACACACTCACACACACACACTCACACTCACACACACACACACTCACTCACTCACACACTCACACACTCACACACACACACACACAAACACAGACACACACACAAACACACACTCACACACCACAATAAATATCGCCACTGACTATTACAGCTACTAGAAAGATCCACTTCCCAGTCTGTACTGGGTTTCAGGGTCTCTGTGTAAAAGTGCTGACGTTTTTTCATTTACTCATAGATAACAGGCTGGCGTGTTCAGTAATCAGTGCCATGTGGCCAAACACACATATATGCTCCGCAAAACGACACTTGACTCTTAAACGCAATCGTTCACAAACCCAAGAGCTCTAAATGTCCCCGCTGTCTTTAAACCAGGTGGAGGGGGGGGGGCGGAGGGAGAAAATGGTTTAGGGAACATTGGCTGCTGCCAAACCGCTGACAGGCCGAGACAAACCCCACAAACACACACGCGTTCCTTTACAGCAATTAGCCATGTCACGGTTTCATTAAAGTGTAAGCCACTTCAGCGTAAGCCGGTTCTTTAGAGCGGAGATAATAGCACATGCATCCGTGCTGTTAAC
Source organism: Sinocyclocheilus anophthalmus (assembly GCA_018155175.1). Taxonomy (NCBI): domain Eukaryota; kingdom Metazoa; phylum Chordata; class Actinopteri; order Cypriniformes; family Cyprinidae; genus Sinocyclocheilus; species Sinocyclocheilus anophthalmus. Next base: position 60,696 of record JADLZN010006565.1, on the reverse strand, counting down.
TTCAGGCTTTGTTCAGGAAGTGACAGGAACTTGATCTCATGGATACAGAAGCAAAAATAAAGCAAGTTTCATGGCATTCGGGGGAAAAGTCAGGGTTGCTCACTACTCAGAATCTAACCGAGAATGATGTTTAAATTACAATTTCTGAATTTGATTCGAGGTAGCAAACAGGAACTAGAATTTAAAAGACAATAGAATTAAAATGAACTGGAATTCAAAGAAAATCATATAGGAATAAGATCATATAAGAATGCCATCACCTGTTGAATTTCTTTGAATTGTAATTTAAGTGTAATAAATAAATAAATAATAATATACACTGCCGGTCAAAAGTTTGGGATCAGAACGATTTAAAATGTTTTTTAAAGCAGGTTCTTATGCTCATGAAGTCTGCATTTATTTGATCAAAAATACAGGAAAAAGTGTAATATTGTGAAATATTTTTATAACTTTTTCTAGGTTTTTGAATATATTATAAACTGTAATTTATTTCTGTGATGCGCAGCTGTATTTTCAGCATCATTCCTCCAGTCTTCAGTGTCACATGATCTTCAGAAATCACTATAATATGCTGATTTATTATCAGAGCTGGAAACTAATATTTTTTTGAAACCTGTGATACCTTTTTCGGGATTTTTTGATCATTAAAAAGTTAAAAAGAACAGCATTTATTCAAAATAGAAAACTTTTCTAACAATATACACTACAGTTAAAAAGTTTGGGGTCGGCACTTTAGTATTCTTTCTTTTTTTGAGAGAAATGAAAATTTTATTCAGCAAGGATGTGTTAAATGGACAAAAAAGTGATATTGTTAGAAAATATTTCTATTTTGAATAAATGCTGTTCTTTTTAATTTTTTATTCATCAAAGAATCCTGAAGAAAGTATCACAGTTTCCAAAAACATATTGTGCAGCACAACAGTTGATAATTCTAATAATAAATCAGCATATTAGAATGATTTCTAAAAGATCACGTGAAACAGAATACTGGAGTAATGATGCTGAAAAATCAACTTTGCCATCACAGGAATAAATAATATTTAAAAAGGATATTAAATAGAACCATTATTTTATAATTTTAATAACTTTTGTGCAAGATTATACTGTTTTTTTTCTGTATTTTTGGGATCAACATAATGCAGCCGTTGATGAGCATAAGAGACTTCTTTCAAAAGTATTAAAACTCTTTGAACCGTGTGTAATATATCTAAGTTATATTATATTCAACTTGATTTTTTAAAGTTGGTTTAATATAAAGTTGAAATTACTTTTACAACCAAGTTGATTGTACTTAATTTTATTCTTAATTATTATTTCATTCTTATTAATTATTTTATACTTCATGATTATACTACAACGTTTTTAAGTTTGAAATACAGGGACATTCTGACAGTGAAAAAAGTTAAACAGTAATTTTAATATTAATAATGCTATTTTTTATTATCGGTATTATTTGAAAAAATACCATTACCTGGCAATGTACTGGGAATAGTACAGTGAAAATAATACAATAAGATTAATATTAGACACAATATCATATGTTAGTCTATATATATATATTATATATATGTAGTAATAGTATAGTATAGGTGGTGTTATTTATAGTTATTTAGATTAATATATATATATATATATATATGATAAAAAAAAAACTGTAATGTCGATACAGGAACCTTCCTCTCAATATAACTAAATGAAGTGCTTAAATGCTTAAAAGTTAAAAATATGCAAGGCATGTTTAATACATACATGTGTAGTGAAATTATTTTGCGTACTAATATATTAATATATATACACGAGTTAGAAGTCAACCGATAATGCACTTTATGTATAATAATAATAATGTTTTGAAAGAAAAGCAATAACCAGATTTTGTCATATCATAAATCTCTTTTTTTTTTTTACATTTTATGTCATATCTCATGGTCAATTTACAGTGTGCTTTCCAGAAAGAACAATAATTTTAACCAGCAAAATATATCTGTAAATATTGTGTGACCAAATTTTAAAACTACGAAACCATACAAAAGATGATAATACACGTGCATAAGCAAACCCAAACCAACCCAAATAAATAATTATTTGAAGAATCCATAAAACCTGAATCTATTGCTAAATAGTTTTATCAAATTTAAGGTCATAAAAAGTCTTAAATAGTATGAAAAAGTATTAGTTATCATTTTAAGATGTCTTAAATTTGACATTTCAAAATAAAAGTCCCAGTGTATTTCTGGCTTGTTTCTAATTGAAAGTTCCATATTAAACACAAACACAAAATATTTTTCGGTTTCTTTCTTTTTTTATTATTCATAGTTTGGTTACGCAATAAACTGTTCTTACGCTTCCAAAGTTTACAATTTATTAAATACCAGATACAGTTTATTGTGTAACCAAAATACCAATTTTAAAAAAAAAGCGGGAAAAACAACAAGAAAGAAAGATTTTGTGCATAATGTGGGACTTTTGATTATAAACAAACGTGAAATGCACTCTTATTTTGAAATTTCAAATTTAAGACAACTTAAAATGATCATTAAGACTATTCTAATATGACTTTTTATGACCTTAAATTTGATAAAAACAGAACACAGTTGTGCTGCTGAAAATTTGATTTTTTTTTAAAAGAAAGAAAGTATTTGTTCACTAAGGTCGCATTAAATGATCAAAAGTGCCAGTAAAGACATGTATGATGTTACAAAAGATTTCTATTTCAAATAAATGCTGTTCTTCTGAACTTTTTTCATCTAAGAATCCTGAAAAAATGTATTGCAGTTTCCACAAAAATATTGTGCAGCACGACTGTTTTCAACATTGATAATAATCAGAAATGTTTCTCGAGCAGCAGATCTGCATATTAGACTGATTTCTGAAAGATCATGTGACCCTGAAGACTGGAGTAATGATGCTGAAAATTAAGCTTTGCCATCACAGGAAAAAAATTACAATTGAAAATAGTAATTTTACATTTTAATAATATTTCACTGTTTTTACTGTATCAAATAAATGCCGCCACATTTGTGACCAGTAGGTTAATCAGTATATGATATGATTCTGGCTGGAATAAATAGATGTGTTGCACACAAACTAAACAGCATTAATGAGTCCTGAATTGCTCACAATGGCATTCATGCATGCTGATCTCAGAAACACGGTCACTCAGTCTCCACTTCCAGACCGAGCGTGAAAGCGAGCGAGCGAGTGCAGTGGCTGTTGTGTTGGTTCAGGCCTCTGAGGCAGCTTTGGGGTCTGTGGCTGTTAATGCAGCGCCTGCGGCTCTTATCTGCTGCCTGTCCAAATGACCCTCAGTCTGCTTTATCTCGCACATGTTCCTGCAGCATCTCGTCACCTGACAGCTCTCGGTTTAGACCGACAGCCTCCCGCTGCGCCGCCGCTGCCAGTTCTGTGTCACTTCTGCTCATCTTCAACTCCTCGAGCAAACAAAGTTGCCTGGTTTCTGTGCGATACGCTTCGGTTTTTGTCTCAGCTCTGGGACGCTGAGTATTAGGAGGAGAAGTTTGGGCAAGAAGTTGGAAGCATCGCCACACAGAATGATTCTCCTCTCTTCGATGATCTAAACAGGGATTTGCTTAATTTGGCATCTATTGGATTTCCCCAGTAGATATGTGCCTCATTTATCATCGTGGAGGGGCTCATTTCATGCCGCTGGCTCCTGAAGCGTTACGGTACTGCGACAGCGGACAGAAAGGATCTGCTAGACTAACCCTTTGGGGAAAAAACACTAAAACTAATTCTTTGCTCCACTGGAAGGAGCAGTGAAACGTCTGTGCTAGGAAAATCCAAAAAAAACTCACATATATTAATCTGTCTGTTCTGAAACTACAAGATTCACAACACAATCTACAGCATGGAAGCGCATGACTAAGAAGATATTAAATTGAGCTAAAATGGCCCAGATAACAGGAAACGTTCTCTCAAAGTTATGAACAAACGTTCTATTTATGTTACTTTAAGTCACATTTAACGTTTTTTTTTTTGTTTAAAATGTTTCAGAACATTCAGAGAACATTCAAATGTAACATTCCCACAATGTTTGCAAAATGATCAAATGGAATGTTCCTTTAACGTTTTTGAAACATTTTTTAAAAAAAAATGGACATTTTGAACATTCAGAGAACATTTAGGCCTACAATTAGCATTTTCATAACTTAATGGGAACATTACCAAAGCGTTCTTAGCAGGGGAAGCCTTTAAAGTCATCATGAGTCATATTTTAAATACTTTTAATGTTAATTTATCAATGGTTAACGGAAAAATCACCATTCTTTCTTTATTTACTCCCCCTCATAGCTTTCTGTGTAAAACAATAGAACACATTCTGAAAATAAATATAATTCTATTATTGCAAAGCTCTATATATCAAGTCGAATACATCCGCATACATACAGTACATTCACGTAAAGTGATATATACTATACAGCGAATCTCAGTAGCTTGATTGCTTGCATTGTCGCAAAATATAAATTATATTATTGTCCACCTCTAATCTGCTAAATGAGGCAGGAAGACATAAGATTAACCATGATTTTCTGTAAAGCTGCTTTTAAACAATGTGCAGGCGTTTTACAAATAAATTCAACTCGAAATGTTTTTTGTCCACACAATGAGAGTCAATGGGATCCAGTGTTGTCAGAGTTCTTCAAAATATCCTCTTTTGTGTTGCACAGAAGAAAGAAGGAAAGCCATACATAAATTATGACAGATTTTAACCATCCCATCGATTCCCAAAAGATAAAATCAACTCCCGCCCTGCACTGTTTGACTCGAGTATTGCGTTTCACTTGAAAATACGCCACATCATGAAAGCAGAATGGGTTGCGGAAGTGGTTTTAATGGGCTCCTCTTCGTACAATATCACACCTGAACACTGAGCCACAGCCGGAAACGTCTGGTTGACTCGAAGTGTTTTTATAAAGATATCATCTTAAAGGCCGCCCGCTGCGGTTCGCTCTCCTCCTGGAAACACATTTAGCCCCTAAAACGCTCAGCTGCTCTAATTTTGAAGCGAGTTCTTAACCTCACTTAACTTTGCCCACGCCACAAGAGATTCCCCTCCAGTTCCTTCAAAACGTCCCTCCTCGTCTGAGCTCGTATAAATGGATGACATACATACAGGGTTTCATCCATCAAGAGCAGATGAAATATGAGGTGTTAAGGAGCGGGCCATGTCCTGGGGCGCTTCATAAATCCATATATCCTTCCTGCTCGAGAACAGTGACAGTGACCCAAAAACAGGCACACGGAACAAGTGCCACAAGATAAGCAGGCAGGAATACTGAAACGGTCATCAAAACGGAGGAAATGCGCAAACAAAAGGGCTTTTTGTGACATCTAGCAAGTTGTAAACGAGCGCTCCTGCAGTAACGTCCATGGGACATTTGATAAAAGTTATCTGGTCTGTAATAATAACGCTCTCAAAATGTTTTTAAATGTGACCCATGCTGGCAAAACGAGTGGGAATGCGCACGGGCTCATTTTGAGCTACAGCCAAAAAAAAGTGAAAAATTATAAAACATTCGCCGATTTTGAGGTTTTCACAAAAATGAGTTCATTAAGCCCTCGTCTAGCGATCCCAATGCTCCAAGTAATAATTTTAGATGTTTAATTATCTTTATTTGTACATTTTCTAACAGGAGTACCTTTTCTCTGTCATCCGAAGCGCCGCATAAAGACACTTCCGACTGCGCGATCCCGATAAATATACAGAGTTACAGTATTTACGCACACATAACCTGTTATGTCTTAAGTGAACGTTTGGAGAAAACATTGATGTGTAACATATTTACACCGTGCATTACAATAGCGCCTGTCTCATTAATGTTAATCTAACAATAAAAGAAAAGAGGGAATCACTCGCTGCTCTCGATTGAACTGCTTTTGTAGTTTTAATGATCAATTTATTTGTAATTAACACACTAAAGGGATTTTTACATTTGATTATTTGTTTTTATTTGCATCTGCTCTTATTTATAATAAAGATAAACTAAAAATAGCTATATTGTGATTATTAATATAGTAATAATTATTATTAAGAAAAGATGCTGCGTTGCAGGTGATTTTGTTTTGGAACCTTCAGAAAACTTAACCTCGATTTTCTCAGACTTGACTTTTGAAAATTTGCTCATTGTGACTAATTTTGCCAGCACAGGTCACAAATGTTACTTCTTGTTTCAGAACGTTAAAATGCTAAAATGGAATGTTCCCCTAGCGATCGTATAACCAAGATAAAACGTTTCTAAAACATTTTTAAAACTGGACGTTTTTAAAGATTCAGAAGTAATGTTTTCTTAACTTAATGAACAAACAATGTAAATAGAACGTTCATTCAAAGTTACTCTCAAAACATTGCGCAAAAATGTTATTTATACATTGTACATACATTTTTTTACGTTTCAGTTGGACGTTTTTCTAACATTTTACTACTTGTTTCAGAACGTTCAGAGAACATTCAAAAGTAACTTTCCCCCCCCAAGAAAAAAAAAAAACATGTTTTCCAAAACGAGAACATAGAATGTTCCCTTAACGTTCGTAAAACAAAACAAAAAGATAATTTCTAAAACATCTTAAAAACTGGACATTTGAACGTTCACAGAAATAATGTTTTCATAAATTAATAAGCAAGCATTCTTCCAGTAACGTAAATACAACATTATCTGGTCTCTAATAATAATAATGTGCTTAAAACGTCAGCACAAAAACATTATTTATACATCGTTCATGGAGCGTTTTTTTTCCTGAAATGTTTTAGTTGGACGTTTTTAAAATGTTACTACTTGTTTCAGAACGTTAAAAAGTAACATTCCCATAATGTTAGCCACATGATACAATGGAACGTTCGTACAACCAAGATAAGATGCTTCTATAACATTTTTTAAAAAACTGGACGCTTTGAACACTTAGAAATAATGTTTTCATAACTTAATGAGCAAGCATTCTTCCAGTAATGTAAATACAACATTATCTGGTCTCTAATAATAACGTTCTCAAAACGTTAGCACAGAAACTTTTTTTTTCCTGAAACGTTTTAGTTTTCCTGAAACATTTTTTAATGTTACTACTTGTTTCAGAACGTTCAGAGAAGAAATGACAAAACGCAATGTTCCTAGAACATTTGCATGACTAAGAAAAAAGTTTCTAAACATTTTTTTTTAAAAACTAGACGTTTTGAACGTCAAGAAATAACATTTTCATAACTTTTATTGGGAACGTTACCTACACGTTCTTAGAACATTTTTGCTAGCTGGGAAGCAGCTCCAGTTTAACATATATTCAGGTTATATTCCACATTAACGCCTCTGGTGCTCCAAACTTTCGGTTTTATCTCCTGCTGTCTTATTCTCACTCCAGGATGGGCTAAACTCAAAAAAACTGTATAATGCTCAATTAAATATTTACACGCATTTGCCTTTCAGCTGTTGTTGGGCGCATTTAACAGTCTTTTTAGTAAAGAATTCCCTTTGCCTGCTCCTCCAAAGCCCCTGGAGCCACCGTAAGCACCCAATTCAAGGTTAAAAAGACGTCCCAGCGCTGCGAGAGTTCCTCCAGAAGGAGCTTCAACAAGAAATACTAATGCTGCAGTTTTATTTCGGTTCAATATTAATTTTACAAATTACATACATATTTTGCATAATGTTTATTAATGATCCAGCTCCCTTTGGTGGGTTCCTTTCCGGCGCGCTGCTCCACAGTGAATGCTTGCATCAGCAGCATCTGTGCTTCACTGTTCCTGCTCTGCGCAGATGCTACAGAGACACTACAGCTAACATCTAAACAAAATAAAATCCACAAAGATAGATTCAGGCAAGAGAAACATTAAAAATATGCTTCTGTGCAATGCAAACGCTTTGATCTCATTACAATGCACTGTTGTACTCAACATCTGCATGCGCCGTGCATTTCTATGCTTTGAGTTTTCGCTTATCGAAACATCAAGCTCTACTGGAGTCTCCTGTGCATTTCCATGAAACAAAAATTCAAATGCATGATTTTATTGTGCACAATTAATCCGTGCATGTTTAATTTCTTAATTCTTTGAGCTCGTACCGTTTAATTAAAATGTCATAACTGGATCTTCTTTCTGGTGATGCATGCAGGACTTCTCCAAACTTACACTCGCCTGCATACAGTTTTGAGTGTTTTGAACATCCAATCAGCAACTGATGCACTTGCAACCAATCCACAAAAATACAATTGCACTGATTTGGATATACATCAAACCTCAAAATCCTGGACTGAAACTACGGACTGCACTGGTGGCATCTATCAGACAACATGCACATAACCACAAACAAGCATTTACAGTTAAAAATAGCCGTTACGTTCTTGTATTCATCTTGTGGAAAACTAATTAAGGATGCAATGGGAGGGAGGGCAATGTGAAGGCTGTGAGCTGAATACACAGCCTGATTTTCCTCGTGCGCCGTGGCCGAGCGTTTCACTGAGACGTTATTCATGCAGCGACATGGGACTCTAAACAAGATGTGCCATTATTAAAATGGAAAAGGCCTCAATTTTGGCTCTAACTGTTTTGGCATTTTCTGCGCTCCCGTGGCCGAGCGCTCTGAAAGGGCAGGTTCAATGTCAGCACTCAATGATTGGATTATTAATGCAATTAAATCTGCACTTACACCGGACTGTGACTCAAGAGCAGCAGTTATGTGGAGTGTAAAATTACTGTTGTAGTGCATGTCAAAATAACATGAGCGGAGAGAGGAGGGAAAATAAAACAGCCAGCTTGGTTTACCTTGAACCAGACTGAGCCGTTATGATGGAAACAGCATGAAATACAGAAACAGCGATGCCATACAAGATCCATTTTTGTTTCCTTAGAGAATCTATAAAAGAACAATGATCTTCTTAGTGTAAAGAACATGTTAATAATATAAAGATCCTTTTGTCCAATGCGAAGATCTAACGGATGTTAAAGGTTCTTCATGGAACCTTTATTTTTAAGAGTGCAAGCATTTACTTTCCAAATAAGACTATATAAACTCATGGTCAAAATAGCTATTAAGGCATTGTTTTAGCAAACCCACATTCATATCTGGCCTTATTTTTTACACTTAACACCAGAAATGACTAAAGTTGGACTGGGATGATCTTTGATTTGGCAGACCATGCCATATCAGGAGAGGATGGAACAAAATAGAGGAGGAAAAAAACATGCCATTGAAGCATATAACCATTTCCAATTAATATTTTTGTTTTAGAAATGTTTGTTTTATTTTTGCATTGAAATGTAAACTATAATATGAGAAAATATGATTAAAAATCATTACAAATATGTTTCATTATTAAAAGAAATAAATGTAAAACATTTTAATATAATATAGTTGGATAAAATGTAACATTTACTTTTGGCCCACGGCCCTCAATCAGTTTAGAATTTTCACCCTTCGTATTAAAAAAAAAGTCTTTACAACATGCGATCAGTAATCAATATCCTGTTTCACTCACAAATACGTCGGGTTGCAAACAGCGTTTCATGTTGACTATAAAGGTTCAAATGAATTCTTGCTGACGCAGGAACAAAAGCAGGAAACAGAAGGACAAACCCGAACACTAAAACACCCAGCAAACATGAACCGCTCGATGAGTGCCAGGTTCACAATAAACATGTGAGAAATAATTAGAGTGTCATTAAAAAAGCAATTTGGCACGACACGGTCCTCGCGTGCAGCTCAAATATTTACGCCTCCTCTATTTAGCGTCGACGTAAATAAATCTCTGGGATTAGTGCCGGGCATCGATGCTTGGCAACAATTAATAATGTCACCAAATGTGGGAGACAAACACACACACGGAGGAAACTTCATCTCTCGCCTCGGGCGACCGTACGATGCTCAAGTGGGCCAACTTCCCGTCAAAAAATCTGGGGCCGCGTCTACCCTTCAAGAAACAATGGCCCGATCATAATTAGGTCAGGAAGACACGGAAAAGTGCTGCAGTGAAGTTAAACTAGGCCCAGCAAATTGTTAATGAGTCAAACGAGGGCCATTAAAGCTCTGCAGACGCAGGCTGACAGTAATGGAGATATTCACCTGTGGTCAGACGAACGCTCACCTGCTCGGAGCGAGGCACGAAAACACGACGGCGGGCTGAGAGTATCAAACGAGCCTCGCTAACAAAAAAGCCTTTGAAACTGGGACAGCGCCGGCCCATTGTGGATTAATTAGCTGTGTTTTTGAGCTCTACACGTCACCTAACAAAGGGGCTTAACTTCACTGAACAGCGGCCGTCGTATTATTAGAGCTTAATCACCTAGCGCTTGTTTATTTATGCTCGTTCGTGAAGCGCGATGGTACGAAGCCGCTGGCAGACCACCTGTCCACCTTGCGCACCACAGCAGGCCTGTGTTAGTGGAAGCGGCTGATTCATTAGCTTTTAATGCTTGTTTGTAGCCCACCCAAGGACGAGGGAGTTTCATTAGTACAGCTCTGTTTACTCAGCAACTTACACACTAACGAACAATCCTACACACACACAGGTGAACAACTACCGATGCATATATGCAGACTGTGACTAAAATGATTGCAAATGCAACAAAATTTAAAGATTTGCTTGTTTTTTCATGGGAACAGATTTGGAGCTGCAAGTGAATGGGTGCCGTCAGAATGAGAGTTCAAACAGCTTATAAAAACATCACAATAATCCACAGCACTCCAGTCCATCAGTGAAC
>JADLZN010006565.1:0-42500 GCA_018155175.1 Sinocyclocheilus anophthalmus | reverse complement strand
GTGTTTAATTTCGCATGAAATGAGCCCAGTGCTCTGAGAAAATTAATTTGTTTATTGTTTTTTTGTTTGGTTTTAGTGTAAATGTTTTAAATCTCTATGATATTATGATTATATATGCTGTTTAATCTCTTTCATCTTTATGGAGACTTTATTGTTAGCTGTCATATTTCCAGCTACAGTTTATTTAAATCCATTTTTATTTTATTTTATATTTAAGTTTTATCCATTTCAATTCAAAAATAAACTGAAATTTTAACTACAAAAAATGTAATTGTGTCACAAAGTAAAAAACAAAAAGTCATCGTCTACAAAGTATCTATTTAAATGAGTTCCAGGCTATTTGATGTGTTATCAAACCACTGTTCTGCTTGAAAGAAGATATAATTCATTAAAGGTGTAAAATTACAACATATAAAACATGTGACAACTTGCCCCGCCCTGATGTCTATCCAGAATACTCCAGAGAAGCCCTTGACTCCCGTCTGAATGTAAATGTATGTCAGTGTGCTTTCATTGTGTTACTGAATTAACACAAATATGAGAGTTTTCTTTAGAGGACAGATTCCCCAGAGGTTAGACAACGTGGACATTTGACTGGATATGATACGACCCTTGGGACAACTAGCCCCGGTGTGTTTGCAGTCTCAGCTGCTGTGTTTGTTGTGTAAGGATTCAAGAGGGCAGGATCTGCTCCGATCGGATCCAAACATTGGTCCTGAAACACGAGGCACTTAACGGACTCAATATCTGGTCCGGACCCTCGACCCACAGCATGCCTGACCCCTGACCTCTGACCCCTGACCCCTACAGCTCAGTGCTGTCCTGTCTTCACACACAAATTATGGAATCATCTCTATTCCTATTTTTAGACGAATGATGAGCAAATAAAGTCAAATTTCGACAAGGTTATTTATATGCAGTTTTGTACATAAATACAAAATGTACACAGGAATTTCTTTAAATTAATATTTCATGATTTATCTGTTTAATGGACTCTTTCCTGTTTTTTTTTTAATAAAAATAGTAAAAAAAAAAAAAGTATTTCACAAATAAATATTTATTTGTCATTTTTATGACAGGGTTGAAAAACAAACTTAATATTAAAGAAATAGACAAAAGGATGGCAAAGATAATAATAAAATAATAAAAAATGATGAATAATATTAAAAATTATTCATTAACGCATGAATGTAAAAGACTAAAATGTGTAAATGTGTGTGATGGAAAGGGTTAATATATGTATATATATATATACATGGGTACGGAAAGTATTCAGTACCCTTAAATTTTTACACGCTTTGTTATTTTGCAGCCATTTGCTAAAATCTTTTAAGTTAATTTTTTTTCCTCTTTAATGTGCACACAGCACCCCATATTGACAGAATTAAAACACAGAATTGTTGACATTTTTTGTTGACAATTGAAATATCACATGGTCCTAAGTATTCAGACCCTTTGCCTCAGTATTTAGTAGAAGCACCCTTCTGATCTAATACAGCATTGAGTCTTTTTGGGAAAGATGCAACAAGTTATTCACACCTGGATTTGGGATCCTCTGCCATTCCTCCTTGCAGATCCTCTCCAGTTCGGTCAGGCTGGATGGTAAACGTTGGTGGACAGCCATTTTTTTAGGTCTCTCCAGAGATGCTCAAATTGGGTTTAAGTCAGGGCTCTGGCGGGGCCATTCAAGAACAGTCACAGAGTTTTGTGAAGCCACTCCTTCGTTATTTTCGCTGTGTGCTTAGGGTCATTGTCTTGTGGAAGGTAAACCTTCGGCCCAGTCTAAGGTCCTGATCACTCTGGAGAAGGTTTTCGTCCAGGACATCCCTGTACTTGACCGCATTCATCTTTCCCTCGATTGCAACAGTCGTCCTGTCCCTGCAGCTGGAAAAACACCCCCACAGCATGATGCTACAACCACCATGCTTCACTGTTGGGACTATATTGTACAGGTGATGAGCAGTGCCTGGTTTCCACACATACCGCTTAGAATTAAGACCAAAAAGTTCCATCTTGGTCTCATCAGACCAGAGAATCTTATTTCTCACCATCTTGGAGGCCTTCAGGTGTTTTTTCATGTGTCTTGCACTGAGGAGTGGCTTCCGTTGGGCCACTCTGCCATAAACCCCCGACTGGTGGAGGGCTGCAGTGATTGGTTGACTTTCTACAACTTTCTCCCAACACCCGACTGCATCTCTGGAGCTCAGCCACAGTGATCTTTTGGGTTCTTCTTTACCTCTCTCATCAAGGCTCTTCTCCCCCGATAGCTTAGTTTGGCCGGACGGCCAGCTCTAGGGAAGGGTTCTGGTCGTCCCAAACGTCTTCCATTTAAGGATTATGGAGGCCACTCTGCTCTTAGGAACCTTAAGTGCAGCAAAAAGTTTTTTGTAACCTTGGCCAGATCTGTGTCTCTTGCCACAATTCTGTCTTGAGCTCTTCAGGCAGTTCCTTTGACCTCAAGATTCTAATTTGCTCTGACCTGCACTGTGAGCTGTAAGGTCTTATAGAGACAGGTGTGTGGCTTTCCTAATCAAAAAAAAAAATCAGTATAATCAAACACAGCTGGACTCAAATGAAGGTGTAGAACCATCTCAGGATGATCAGAAGAAATGGACAGCACCTGAGTAAATATATGAGTGGTCACAGCAAATGGGTCTGAATACTTAGGACCATGTGAGATTTCAGTTTTTCTTTTTTAATAAATCTGCAACAATGTCAACAATTTGTGTTTTTCTGTCAATATGGGGTGTGTGTGTACATTAATGCGGAAAAAAAAAATGAACTGAAATGATTTTAGCAAATGGCTGCAATCTAACAAAGAGTGAAAAATTTAAGGGGTCTGAATACTCTCCGTACCCACTATATATATATATATAAAATAGAAAAGAATTTTTTTGGAAATAAATGTAACTAAAAAAAATAAAATATAAAAGTTAATTTCTAGTTTCATTTAGAATTATCTGATGCACTAAAATAACTTAAGCGAAAACATAAAATAAGAAAAAAAATAAGAAATAGTTAAAAAAAAAAAAAACGAAAAAATGACACAAAACACATACAAGATAAACAAATTAAAAACTTAAAAAATGTTAAACGCCAAATTAAAAAATTTAAATTGTATTTTTAAATTTAATAAGAATTTAAAATAATTAACAACTATAATTGATAGTTGACTCGATACTAAAAGAACTGACTGAATGCAGATTGAGATCCAGAGACTGAGTTGCTTTACTAATATTCTACATATGAAAAATAGTCATAATAAAGATGGCTCTCTTGTGGTTTGTGTATCTTTATGGAAACATTTCATTCATAATCTGCTGACCGCAACACTCTCATTCGTGAAGCTAAAGCACTTTATAAATATCGCTCTGGATGAGCGTGAGCTCCAAATGCTGTGAACACACATGAGCAGATTACAGATTCTTCTGCTCCTGATTCGTTAGAGATTCAAGACAGACGTTATTTCAAAAGTCTCAGCCTTCAGATGTTCCTGATGACCACACGCTCTCTCAGCAGCAGGTCAGGGTTTCAGTGTTTATGTGGAGTCGTCTGAATCTGCAGCAGATCTGATCAGACTTTGCTGTTAAACCCGTTTCACACTCGATCTCCTGCACGTCTGATTGAGAGTTTAGAGTGTTTTATCCAGTCAAAGCTCTGTTAGTGTAATTGTACAAACGTCCAGCTTCAGCTGGAGCTTTTCGTGTCAAATCTTGACTGGTTTTGATCAAGTTAACGTCGGAATAACGTCAGTAATATCTCCAGATGAACACATACTGGACTGAAGCAGCTCAGCTTTACTTGATTCTACATCAATCATGTTTTAGAGTCTCAAATCTGATCCTCAGGATCTTTTGAGGAGCGTTTGTTTCCAGAAGCTTTACTTTCACTGTTCCTCAGAGGAGGAATGATCTTCACAAGCCTCCAGAACATCTCACATCATCTGAGGAGCCTTTATTTCTTCAGCTCTCAATCACTGCATTATATGTTTGGAGCATTTCACTCATCTCACCGAGACAGATTACGGGAGATATAGAGTGACTGATATTTAGATCACTTTATGTCAGCATCTGCTGCACTGTTATAAAGATCTCACTGATTTAGATCAGAATTCATCATATAAATATCAGCATCTGCTGCAAAGTCATATTTTTGCTCAGTTTGAGTCTCTGAATAATTTTTCCCTGTTTTGTCCATATTCTCACTATATCATATTTATTTATTTATTTGCAGATTTTTAGCCTCTGAATAAAATTAAGCTGTTTTTTTCCACCCTGTATCAGACTATATGAGTGATAAAACCCTGCTGGATCAAATACGATACCAAAAAAAATATAAAATACAAAAATCTTAAAGGTGACATATCATGAAAATCTGACTTTTCCAGGTTTTAAGTGCTATAATCAGGTCCCCGGTGCATCTACCAACCAAGGAAACGTGAAAAAGATTAACCCAGTAACTTTGTTTTGGGAAGCCTTTTTCTGCAAGCGTCTGAGAAAACCAGTGCGTCTGATTTCGCTCTCTTGGGAGTGGCCAACGGGATTCATTTAATAATATTACCCCCCCTTAATCTGTAAATTCCACTCAAGGCACCGTCATTTGATTTCGCAAGCGACAAACGGAGTGTTTTTGTAGCAGCTCTAAGCCAATGTGAAAGTTTGAGCAGCAGAACACGCTCACTGTTCTGGTTGGCTGCAGAGTACGAGCACAGACGAAAACTGTTTAGAGTCCCAGCCTCAGAGGAGACGACAGAGCAGTGCATTTATTGATTTATTTACTGTATATTGCTGCTGCCACACAGATCTAAAATAAACATGTGATTTATTTCCCAGCTGTTTACCTTCACAGACATAAACCACTGTTTTTGTTACTCGTGTGTGTTTTTAACATAGACTTGTGTGTGAATGAGAACTTAGTTAAGTACTCACATGCTGGACAGCCGCTTTCTGTCCGTGTGCTTCGGATGAGTGTTCTCAGAAAACCTTATATCAGAAGTTTAACTCATATGGTTTAAAACGCATGATTTCAGAACGATAAACATGATAATCAGAACCAAAACAGATGTGTTTAGCAGGTACGAGCTGTAAAGGCGCAGCTCTATTCTGGAAAAGGGGGCGGGGAGCAGCAGCTCATTTGCATTTAAAGAGACAGGCACGAAAAACAGCGTGTTTCTGCTTCCACTCAAAATAGGCATTTTCAAAATGATATAATAAATGATCTGTGGAGTATTTTGAGCTGAACTTCAGACACATTCTGGGGACACCGGAGACTTATTACATATTGTAAAAAGGGGCATAATATGTCACCTTTAATCTAAATCTTTATTTAGAGATTTTTCTGACTATTAGGTCAGGGTTAAATACAGTTCAATATTAGTCACATATTGCTTGAGAGACTGTATGCTGTCAGAAGTGCACACTGATGCTGTAATGTGTCTGAAAGAGGACTAATGTGCTCAGAATGAGCCTCTTTTGGAGATCTGGAGAGTAGAACCTCATAAATATATAATCTATTAGTGCAAAACATGCAGAGTTCATTCAGAACAAACGCACTGCTAATATTCAGACCGAGACCTTGCGCTGAAGCAAACAAACACGGCGGTCTCCAGACTCAGTTTGAGGAGGTTCTCTGTTTAAACGAGCTTATTAAATTTAAGCGGCACAGGTGTGGAATTTCCTCAAACTAATACTCGGTCCAAACAACTGTCCCTTGTGTGCGTTTTTAAGAGGAGGGACACGTTCGAGCAAACGCTGATGTTTGTGAACATAGTTCTTGGGGGCGATGATATCGGCTCACTGAAGTGAGAAAGCAACAGGAGCATCAGATATATAGTGGACTGTCTGATAGATAAACGTCACAGCGTTTCATAACAAGTCACGACACAAATACAATTAAACTCACTCGAGTGATCTGTTTGTCTCACAAGGATGTTTTCCAGATGCATTGACTTTTTTAGGGGAAAATACTATAAGGGAAGTAGAGAAACTGATACACATCTAATGTTCTCTGTTACAACATTACCGTCTCATCATCCTCATTTCCACTGCGAACAAAGAGCATGAGTACATGATATAAATTACGTACGGTATGGAAACAATTTTTACTCAGAAATTGCTGATACATTTCACAAACAAATAAAAGAAAACTGTAGAACTTGGAGGAATAATGAAACGGTTTTCTGGTAAAACATACTCCAGTGATCAGTGTTTTATTACAACTTTTTAAAAAAAATTACAGATATATATAAAAATCTGTAAATAAAACAAATAAAAAAAAAAATCTAAAGTATTAGTGTTATTAAATTTGAATATGTGTTTTTGTCATTTTATTAGTTTGGTTTTTTAAAATATGTTGTAGTTTTTATTAATTTTTATTTATTAGTTTATTTAATTTAGTTAATGTTCAGTTCAAATCACAAAATGGGAAAATGCTGAAATAAAAATATTTTAATTGCTTTATATTATATTTATCAATTTATTAATATATCATATGTATATTGAATAGTTCTATTTATATTCTACATATTTTTTCAGAGATGATGTTATTTAGTTTCGAGTAGCAAATCTGAAAGCACTTTAGTAATTAAATTTCAGAATTAATAAAAGAAACAGCGAGCAAAAATTGAACTGAATGTGAAATTTGAAAGTAAAAAGACCCTGAAATAATTTTCTAGTCCAACACGTTTAAAATAAAAACTTTTTTTTTTCTTCCATGACATTTTCTTTAACCCTAAACCACAACAAAATGCAATGCGTAATCCTTCATATTAAAACAGTACATATATATACATCTACTTCATGTTTTTCCAGTGTGTGAGTTTGCCAGATGTGCTTGATTTTAACAGGCTCTTTGAAATGTATTTTACAGCACATTGTGGAAATACAGCAGGAAACATGCAGCTGATTATTACATTATTTCTGTACGTATGAAGCAGAAGTTGCTCAAGGCTGTTGTGCAGATGAGAAAACCTCCCTCACATCTATTCATGGATAAAACGAAGGGCCATATCAAGCCTGATTGAAAGTATAGAGAGATGAAGGACTCTGTGCTACTCAAAAAGCATTTTTCTTTTCAAAATGAGCGATTTTCATTTCCAAACACACGGTTTAGGATTGAGTTCAGAAACGCAGATGTTTTGATCAGGTTCACAGATATTCAATTAAGAGCTCCTTTTTGTTCCCCTCACCAGAGGAAGTTCAAGATGTGATGCTTTACCAGGATTTTATATCGATTGATTTCGTTCATGTCAGTCAGGAGTACAGAGGACAATCAGAGAAAGGGCTCATGGGAAATCAATGCCTGCTGTGTAGAAAGCGTTCCTGGTGTTGTACGTTCACTCACAGAGAAGAAGCGGCTCATGATCGCACTCTTCATCTCAACTGCTCTGGGCCGGGAGTGACAATATACAAAAACATGACATAATGTTTCAGAAATGCAAATGCTCACACAGCTCATTATTTGCTATATATTATTATATATTTGAATTGCTAATAACCCCAAAATGCACGTATTGATTATGTATCATGATATGACTGAAATAAAGTCTGAATATAATAAAATAATAATAACATAAAAACGTTTCTTCATCAGGACATATAGTATTATTGATAATACTGCACTTTTTATTTTTTAGTAATATTAGAATTATATTTATTTTTATATTCACTTTTCACTTTAACTTTGGTTTTAAAAGTTTAGA
Source organism: Sinocyclocheilus anophthalmus (assembly GCA_018155175.1). Classification (NCBI taxonomy): domain Eukaryota; kingdom Metazoa; phylum Chordata; class Actinopteri; order Cypriniformes; family Cyprinidae; genus Sinocyclocheilus; species Sinocyclocheilus anophthalmus. The sequence goes on along the minus strand of JADLZN010006565.1, from coordinate 34,801 downwards.
ATTTGTGTTGTGTCATTTTCATTAGTTAGATAGATAGGCAGATAGACAGATAGACAGATAGACGATAGATAGACAGACAGACAGAAAGAAATAGACAGATAGATAGACAGACAGACAGATAGATAGACAGATAGACAGTTAGACAGACAGACAGACAGACATATATACAGACAGACAGACATACAGACAGACATACAGATAGATAGACAGACAGACAGATAGATAGATAGATAGATAGGCAGGCAGGCAGACAGACAGACAGTCAGATAGACAGTTAGACAGACAGACAGATAGATAGACAAAAACACAGACAGACAGACAGACAGACAGATAGATAGACGACAGACAGATAGGACGATAGACAGACAGATAGACAGATAGAAGAGTTGATCGACAGACAGACAGACAGACAGATAGAAGATAGACAGATAGGACAGGACAGACAGACAGATAGAGAGATAGATGATAGATACGAAGATAGATAGATAGATAGATAGATAGCTCACAGCTAGACAGACAGACCGACAGACAGACAGAAAGACAGAAAGAAAGAAAGAAAGATAGATAGACAGACAGACAGATAGACAGATAGAAGACAATAGACCGACAGATAGACAGATAGAAAGATAGACAGACAGATAGATAGATAGATAGAGTCAGATTATAGATATATAGATAGATAGATAGATGACAGATAGACAGATAGATAGATAGAAAAAATATAGATAGATAGATAGATAGATAAAACAGACAGACAGACAGACAGATAGACAGATAGATAGATAGATAGATAGACAGAAGACAGATAGACAGATAGATAGATAGATAGAATCGACAGGACAGACAGACAGACAGACAGATAGACAGATATGCAGATAGACAGATATATAGATAGACAGACAGACATATAGACATATAGACATATAGACAGACAGACAGACAGTTAGCCAGACACGTTGGTTAGGATGTGAGATAGTAACAGACAGACAGACAGACAGATAGACAGCCAGACAGACAGACAGGACAGACAGATAGACAGGAGACAGATAGATAGGATAGATAGATAGATAAGATAGACAGAAGATAGACAGATAGATAGATAGATAGAAGATAGATAGAAAGATAGATAGATAAAAAGATAGATAGAAAGATAGATAGATAGATAGATAGATGTTAGATAGATAGATAGACAGACAGACCAGATAGACAGACAGACAGACAGACAGACAAGACAGATAGATAGATAGATAATAAGATAGATAGACAGATAGACAGATAGAAGCCAGACAGACAGAAAGACAGGACAGACAGTAGACAGATAGATGAGACAGATAGACAGCTAGACAGTTAGACAATCGACATGAAACAGAAGACAGGAAGACAGACAGACCGAAAGACGATAGGACAGCTAGGACAGATAGACGGACAGATAGATAGATAGATAGATAGTTAGACAGGGACAGATAGACAGATAGACAGATAGAGAGATAAGATAGACAGATGACAGATAGACAGATAGAAGATAGATAGATAGATTAGATAGATAGAATGACAGATAGACAGACAGACAGACATATAGACAGGAGACAGACAGAATTTAGATAGACAGACAGACGGACAGACAGACGGACAGATAGATAGATAGAAGTATAGACAGATAGAAAGATAGGACAGATAGATAGCAGTAAGATAGATTAGATAGATATATAGATAGACAGACAGATAGACAGACAGGCAGGCAGACAGACAGACAGTCAGATAGACAGTTAGACAGACAGACAGACAGTTAGACAGACAGACAGACAGACAGACCAACAGACAGACAGATAGACAGTTAGAGAGACAGACAGACAGACAGACAGGACAGACAGACAGACAGACAGACAGATAGACAGGAGAGACAGATAGCATGATAGAAGACAGACAGGACAGACAGGACAGATAGACAGAGTATAGACAAGAAGACAGATAGACAGAAGATAACAGACTAGATGAGATAGATAGATAGATATAGAAGGACAGATAGACCAGATAGAAAGGACAGACAGATGACAGGACAGACAGACAGATCGCCAGAGATTAGACAGACAAGAAGACAGATAGACAGATAGGGACAGACAGACAGACAGACAGATGGATGGATAGATGGATAGACGGATAGACGAATAGACAGATAGACAGATAGATAGACAGATAGACAGTAGACAGATAGACAGACAGATAGATAGATAGATAGATAGATCGATAGATAGAATAGAGAAATAGACAGACAAGATAGACAGATAAAGATAGCAGATAGATAGACAGATAGATAGGATAGATCGATAGCTAGATAGATAGATAGATAGATAGATAGATAGACAGACAGCAGACAGACAGACAGATAGATAGATAGATAGATAGATAGACAGATAGACAGATAGACAGATAGATAGATAGACAGACAGACAGACAGATAGATAGACAGATAGATAGACAGATAGACAGATAGATAGATAGATAGATAGATAGATAGATAGATAGATAGATAGATAGATGATAGATAGATTATAGATAGACAGACAGACAGACAGAAAATAGATAGATAGATAGATAGATAGATTAGATAGATAGATTAGATAGATAGATAGATAGATATATACTGTAGATAGATAGATAGATAGATGATAGAAGATAGATAGATAGATAGGATAGATAGATAGATAGATAGATAGATAGATAGATAGATATAAATAACTTTGCATCAGGGTTATTGATCAAAATACCTTTTAAATTTCAATTCAGTTCCTGAGTTTGAATTGAGGTAAAACAGGAGGCAGATGTGAACTGAAGTAGAAGTAAGGAACTGAAATTTAAAGAATGACTTTTAACCATACAAACAAAGTTGTTAGGATAAACTCTGCACATTCATAGACAGATTCCGGAGGAGGACTTCTCTGAATGTTGCACAACACTGTTGAGTCAGTCGTTTGTTTTTCATACTTTGACATATTGGTTCTGTCATATGATTATAATAACTCCAGCATGATTGAGTTTGCCACAGAGACATGTGTTCACCACTAGAGGGCAGATCCTCACTGGAGTCACTCAGCTCATGTCTGAATGCTAGAGCGTTGCTAATGAACAGACTTGGACATTTACAATGCATATCTTGGGAAGAGACAGAACAAAAATGTTGAAGACATTATCACACACTTATGGATGCATAAAAGATTATTGTCCAATCAGCAACACAAACACAAGCTCTTTGCTCAAACTAACTGTTTCAATACACTCTTAAGGGTTTAAGGGTTCCATGAAAAACTTTTAACATCCATGGAATCTTTCCATTGATCAAAGGGTACTTTATTATAATAATAATAATAATAATAAAATCATGGTTCTTTTAAGAACTGATCGATGAAAGCTTCTTTGAGGAAACAAAAATGGCTCTTCTATTGCATCGCTGCGACCTTCTAGAAATGTTATTTTCAGGAGTGAAGAGACGGTGTGAAGGAGATTGTTTGAGGCCGGATGAACTGTTTACCTGATGACAAGTTGTTTCAAATCAATACTTTTCAAACGACTGCATCTGTGTTTCCTTCCCAGCTAACAGAGAACGTTCTCAGAACTGGTCTTTAATAATGTTCTGAAAACGTGAGTACAAAAACATTACTTTAACATCATTCATGGAATGTTTGTTTCAAAACACTTTGAAATGTTTTAGAATGTTCAGAGAACGTTTAAAAGTAACGTTCTCATTGAGTGTTTGTAAAGGTGATAGAATGAAACGTTTCCTTAACATTCACATAACCGAGAAAAAATGTAATGTTTTTAAAAACTGGATGTTTTGAGCGTCGAGAGAGCATTCAGAAATAATGTTTTCATCACTTCATATGCACGTTGGCAAAGTGTGTTTAGAATGTGGAATGTGGGTTCCTGCAGCAGAGCTGGTACAGAGGAACAAAAGGCGAGCAGCTCCAAGTCTCCTGTGTCCAAAATCCAGAACGAGCCTTGACAAAGACAAACTAGTTTAATCAGCATCCAAGAAGAACGAGATGAGGAAATTGGAAAAAGAGTCGAGCCAAAAGCATCTCCGTCCTGCACACAAACAAACCAACCAGTCTGAAATCTGTCTGCGTGCTTTCTTAGTGTTATCTAGAGAAGCACACACACATATGCACTTACACCTCATTAGTTACACTGTCATCGTCCAGTGCAATTAATGCAACAGTTGCATCGGATGGACTGCAGCGTAAAGCAGGGTAACCGCACAGTCCCGGCCTCACCTTCAGCGCTCAGGCCCGATAAGAGACACCGCTGAATGTGTCTGGGCCTGAAGCGCTTCACACTGAGGTGTTTGTAACCGAGCAGCGCATGAATTCCTGCAGGAGCCAGACGGGTTTGAGCACGTCAGTCAGTGTGTGTGTGTGTGTGAGGTGAGGCGATGCGCAGCAGGACGTCTGTGCTGATGGAGGAGGACCACGAGCTCTGAACAAAGATCTTATCGCTCTGTGTTGCTCTTTCATCACTCAGTTTTGGTTAATACACTAAAACATCGGCCAGCGTTATCATGGGTCTGCCAAGAGACAACCCACCACCACACACTTTGTTACATGTATACAATGAATGCAAGTCATCCCAAATCAACGTAAAATTCCTTAGGAGAATTAAAAACAGACACAGATGAGTCAATCGTGGTCAGTCAGTAGTAATAAAGAATGAAGATAGCAGCTCAGATTATTTGATGAGAAATGTTTCAGTTCATATTTTGATTGCATTGACTTTTTAAAATCTTGGCAAACTGCGAAAATTTGAAACAATGATGAGATCTCTTCATTAAACTCTAGAGGAGGACACATGTGTAGATCACACACACACAACCACACACACACACACCCTCACTCTCACTCAGACACACACTCTCTCACACACACACAACACCACACACTCAACACACACACACACACACACACACACACACACACCACACCACTCTCTACTCATCACCCCCCCAACCAAAACCCCCCCACCCACCCAAACACACACACACTCACACCACACACAAACCACACACACAACATCGATCCACACAGGACACACACACATATATATAGTCCAAATCTTCAGTTCTCATTCTGCTAGATCTATCTGCTGCGTTCGACACTGTTAATCATCAAATCCTTCTGTCCACCCTCTCATCACAGGGCATCACCAGAACTGCACTCCACTGGTTCGAGTCTCACCTCACAGGTAGGTCCTTCAGGGTGACTTGGGGAGGAGAGGTATCCAAATATCATCGACTGGTCACTGGGGTTCCTCAAGGATCAGTTCTTGGGCCCCTCCTCTTCTCCATATACACTACATAACTGGGACCCATCATTCAGGCGCATGGTTTTTCCTACCATTGCTATGCTGATGACACAGCTAAGAAATCGCTCCTTCAAAACCAGATGATCCGCGGTTACCTGACTCGGATCTCAGACTGCCTGACGGACATCTCAGTATGGATGAAAGAACATCACCTGCAGCTCAACCTGGAAAAAGACTGAGTTTCTCATCTTCCCAGCCTCCCCATCAGTCCAGCACCAGTTTACCATCCAACTGAGCTCCTCAACGATTATCCCATAGAGTTCAGCCAGGAATCATGGGGTAATTCTTGATGATCAGCTGACCTTTAAAGATCACATTGCAAAAACAGCACAATCATGCAGGTTCTCACTACACAACATCAGGAAGATCTGACCCTTCCTCACAGAGCTTTTCGTCCAGGCCCTTGTCATTTCTAGGCTGGACTATTGCAATGCTCTTCTTCTTATTTCTGATCAAATAACGCCAAAACTCAACAACACAAACACTAAAGCCGAGAGCAGAGTGTCTGGATGCAGAACGAGTGATTTTACAGGCTGTGAATGCATGATTTACTGACACAGAAGCAGATGCATCACCTCATTATGAAGCTCTGATTGATGTCGAGATCTTTGACTGGATCTTCAGATAAACTCCATCATAGAATTCATGATTCATGTCATTTATTCCAATGCATTTAATAAATAGGAATCAGTGAATCACATCAGCATTGACATTTAATTTCTCTGAAAACGTCTTTTTACATGTTTAATTACAAATTATTGTTAGAGATCCTCAGGAACTCCATCCATCCTGAAGTGGCTGATGAAAACCACGACCTTCGCAATGAACAGAATACAGTATTTCTTCACCAATCAACGATACTGCGAGAAATATTTTTTCAGAAATTAACTTTGAAGTGTAATGTTTCTCGAGGATCAAGAGTGCAGGTTCGGCGTTATAGAGCGGCAAGAATCATTACACTTCAAGGCCGTTTTAGTATATTTTCTCATATGGTTAATAAATGGAGGTATATGAGCAGAAATATCAAATGGGCTTGAATGATAAAGCATGTGGCTCAAACTGTTTCTCGCTGAGGGCTTTCAAAACATTCTTTGGTTTTACAGAAGGAGCTCAATTCTATGTTTCTGCTGGGTAATATAATAAATGCAATCAGGTATCTACTGTATCATATTTGAGATGTGCATTTTCTAAGGCTTTAAATGATCAACATGATTAGAATGATCAAAAAATAAAAAGCTCTTTACAAACGTCCAGCTTCAGCTGGAGCTTCTCGTGTCAAATCCTGACTGATTTTGATCAAGTAAGCGTCAGAATAACGTCAGTAATATCTCCAGATGAACACTTACTGGACTGAAGCAGCTTAGGTTTACTTGATTATCCATACAAATGTTTAGAGTCTCAAATCGATCCTCAGGATCTTTGGAGGAGCGGTTGTGTTTCCAGAGAAGCTTTCCTTCACTGTGCATCAGCGGAGGAATAGAATGATCTCACAAGCCTCCAGAACATCGCACATCTTCTGAGGAGCCTTTATTTCTTCAGCTCTCAATCACTGCGTTATATGTTTGGAGCATTTCACTCTCATCTTATTATTACTGGAGATATAGAGCCACGACTGATATTTAGATCACTTTATGTCAGTATCTGCTCTACTGTTATAAAGATCTCACTGATTTAGATCAGAATTCACCATATAAATATCAGCATCTGCAGCAAATTATTATAGTTTTCTCCATATTCTCACTATATCCACAATATATAAGAAACCACAACTAGATCCTAGTGAACTGGCTAATTACAGACCCATCTCAAATCTTCCTTTTATGTCTAAAATTTTAGAAAAAGTTGTGTCTGCTCAATTGCACTCCTTCCTGCAAAAAAATTATCTCTGAAGAATTTCAGTCAGGTTTCAGGCCACACCATAGCACAGAAACTGCACTTGTAAAAATTACAAATTACTTGCTTCTTGCATCAAACCAAGGCTGTATCTCATTGCTAGTTTTACTTGATCTTAGTGCTGCGTTCGATACTATAGATCATGACATACTCATAGATCGATTACAAAACTATACAGGTATCCAAGGGCAGGCTTTAAGATGGTTTAGATCCTACCTGTCTGATCGCTACCACCTTGTTAATTTAAATGGGGAGTCATCTCAATTATCACCAGTAAAATATGGAGTGCCACAAGGATCTGACCTAGGTCCTCTGCTATTTTCAATATAAATGCTGCCCCTTGGTAATATTATTAGAAAAAAAGGGGATTAGTTTCCACTGTTATGCCGAATATACTCAACTATATATCTCAACAAGACCAGATGAAACTTCTAAATTATCTAAGCTAACAGAGTGTGTTAAAAATGTAAAAGATTGGATGTGTGTGGTTCAATAAAAAAAGAATAAAATGTCAGGCTTTACAGGGTTAATGGTTAATGCCGTACAACAGACAGCAAAAAAGAGTCTGATATCATCTTATATATACACATGCATTTTTTATTTCTTATTGGTGTTTCTACTGAATGATGATTGTTTTAGTTTTTTCCAGTAATAGTCACATGCTGCACTGCTGGGCTTTCAGAGACAGGAGGCGCTAGAGCTTCACAACAGCAAACAAAACACCAGCATTGAGTCTATAATGATATACTGTATATAAACGAAATATTGGAGCAAGAAAATACTATTTACATTTTCTACTTAAAAATTTCACATTTAATGCAATGTCTTACTTGCAATGTTTTTGTAATTGTGAAATCCTAGAATTTTTTTAATATTTTTATTCTTTAGCTTTAGAACCATTAGGAATAGGTATGAGATTGGTCTGTTTTTCTCTGCACTGGCACTTATAGAAGTTTGCACTGTTGAGTTATGTTGACTGAATTTGTACTCGGGTTCAGCTGATGCTGTGTTTAATGTGCTCTGTAAATAAAGGCTGAGTTGGGTTGTTAAAAACACAAATGAAGCGGTCGGTCTGCAGATAAACAAACCGGCAGAGCTCAATACTGAGGTCAGAGACATGCAGTGTTTTTCTGTAGGTGCACTCCTTTCTGTGGAGGAGCTTTCTGCAGAAACAGAGATCAGCGTGTCAAAGCCAGAGGAATCGAGTGCTTGTTTAACAGTCAGTGTTCTTTTATTTCACTGCTCCTTGAACTCATCTCAAACCTCACACTCCTGATTCAATAGGACTGACCTTCACTTCACCTTCACTTAAGGTCTGGATTAACCACACAACTCTTGACTCGCTACACAACACACACACACACACCACACACACACACAAAATGATTCAGTAGATCCTTAACAAGAAATAACTGCCTTGTGTTCACATCACAAAACGCACATGAATCTACAGCGTATGCTGTTGTTAATCACTTATATGATTTCTTCAATAAACCCGTGTTTATTACTTGTCAGCATTTATTGTGTTGTAAACAGAGTTCGTACTGAACTGAGGCTGTGTTCATAACTTCTAGTATATAGTGCACTTACTGTGAACTTATTTACATTTAGGAATTAATAGTAAATTGCACAAATCACTGTGAAAAATCAGTTGCTGCCTTAATTCTTTTTTTAAGTTAAATCAAAGTGGCTCTACAAGTTTTATCTCGTATAACTAGTTGAAACTGGTTAAACTATTATGATTAAGTTTAAATAATGGGGAGAAAACATGTTCTCGTGACTTATTACTCACATAATTTTTTGCAATTACAAAGAAACGGCAAGTAACACGTGGAATTTTAAAGTAGATAGACAGAAATTTTATTTTCTTGAAAAACATATACTCCAATAATTTATTTTTTTTACAGTGTAATAATGTGGTTTTGTCTATTTTTAAATAATAGTGAATTAAATAAAATAATTACTTTTTTGTTTTTAGTTTCAGACTTAATTCACACTAAATTGTTTACATTTTACTCAGAAAACTAATAAATTCCACAAACACATCAAATTAAATGTGAAGTTTTGAAGTAGAAAAACTGAAATAGTATTTTCTTGTAAAACACTCCAATAATTTATTTATTTACAACTTTTGAAAATATCATTTTTACAGCATACTTGAATTATCAATACAAAACAACCATTTACAATATAATAAACATGCGGCATGATGAGGTCACGTGACTGCATTGCATACGGTTTCACTCATAATGTTTATGAATAGTATTATAATGCACAGTATTTAATAGGTAATCATCTAGTTCTGAACAGACAAATACGTTTTTTATTGCTCTCACTCATTTTAAGACTGAATTGAAATATTTTATATGGCAAAGATTGCAGCACAATGTATTTGAATTGAATATAAACGGGTCAGATTTCTGTAATAGTGCAAATAAACTCAGTGTTTTAAATGCACAATAACTGCTTTAATATATTTATCATTAATAAATCCAGATTGCTAACTGATTAACTAACTGAATATTGCTTGTTTCACAGCTAGCCATATTTAACCATGTTTTTAATTGGATAGTTTTTGCAATGAACAGATTAAAGGCTGATTTTAAGCTATTTGAATAAATGCATTTTGAAAATATGATTATTTAAATAAAAGCAAATAATAAACAGTCATGATTTGTCTGTTTCAGTGATGTATGACTGACAAATATGCATCACATTGCGTTTGTTTATGTTGTGGCATCCGAATGAATGGAAATTTGTGCGCAATTCAAATACATAAATTCTATATTTAAATTCTACAAAATATTTTTTGTGTGCCGGGCATTTTAGCAAAAAACTAATTATTTTAAAAATAATAAATAATATATATATATTATCAAATAAAAAAATAAAAATGCCAAAAAAAAAAAAAAAAGCATAACACTCTGGGTCCCACCATGCCGTAAAAGTGGGGTCTGCTAAATAATAAATTGATACCAAATATATATATATTATTTATATAATATATTAAAAAACATATATATATATATATATATTATGATAAAATATTAGCAGTCAAATGTTCAAATTTTAATGGTTTTCAATACTATTCTAGCCTTTGTGAATATAAAACCTGCAGGCGTATGAACTCTGAAAGCAGCCGGAATAAAAATAATACAGTTCTTATATCTTCAGAGACACTGTGCTGAAGTTCAGCCAAAAGCTGAATTATACAGAGGACCGGTAAGCAAGACCTTGGGGCCTGAGTGCAAGTGCCATCCACGCTGTCCGTCAGATGCGGTCTACGAGCGACGCCGGTCCTCCGCAAGAAACTCTTGACTCCGAGGCCCCGCCCGTTTCAGCAGAGGATTGTGTCTGATGTGCAGACCTTTATCCAGCGGATGGCAGGCCAGTTTCTCCAGACGTCTCAGCCGGTGCATCTCCGCCGGCACGCTCTGGATGTCGTTGAAATCCACGTTGAGGAGCTCCAGCTTGGTCAGACGGCAGAGCATCTTGGGAAGCGAGTGGATGCAGTTTCCCTCGACGATGAGGATCTTCAAGTCGGCCAGCGCTTGGATCTGATCGGCGATGTTTTCCAGTCTATTACAGGCCAGCTGCAGGAACACCAGGCTCTTCATGCTGTAAATGCAGCCGGGGATGTGAGCGATGAGATTGTGGCTCAGGTTGAGCTTCTTTAATCCAGCGAGGGCTGAAAGCGACGCAGGGAGACTAGTTAACTGGTTACCGGCCAGACTCAACACTTCCAGTTTGGTGCATGAACCCAGTTCTTCGGGAACGTCGCTCAGACGGTTACGACATGCGAAAAGCACCTTCAGGTTTCCAAGCCGTCCGATTTCAGGAGGCAAACTAGTCAGCTGGTTTCCCCAAAGATTGAGCACCAGCAGGTTCTGCAGGGAACCCACAGACGATGGAACGGATCGCAATGCATTGAGCGAGAGATTGAGCTTCTGCAGCTCTGTTATCTCCCATAATTCCTCCGGAGGATCCGACAGGCCGCGTCGAGCCAGACTGAGCACTTTGTATCCGAAGTGTGTTGTTGTGTGTTTGCGAATGCGTTCGACCGTCGGAAGGTTTTCGTTTACAGCGGCGCTCTTTCTTCCCGATCTCGTTGTGTCGTCGTCTACAGCACTTTTGGATTTCTTTCCACCCATCTCTGCTCTCCTTCTCAGCTAGACGCTCTTTAACTAAAGCCTGAGACACGAAGGACATTCCCAGAGCCGTTTGGCAGCACAAACACACACTCGGAAACATCTCAGTGTGTCAAACAACATGGCCTTGGCAGCTCTTACTGAGTTTCACGAGCCTCTCGTCCAGTTGTTGCTGTCACTTGAGCGCGAGCGGTCGCTGATAACTAACCCTGATTGTGTTCAGAGACGAGGACGGAGAGAGAAATACAACTCGTGCCACTCTTGACCCAAAATAAAGGCATGCACGGACAACTGTTTAGGATCAAGTTAGCCCACTTTTAGGGTTATTGTTAACTAAAACTACTTAAACTAAATGCTTAAATGCATTACTTGAAATAAAATAAAAATATTTTTTTATATAATTTCAAATAGTTGCCAAAGTATCGCAGTTATCATTTGTGTTCATTTTAAGTGTAAAAACTAAAACTAAAATAACAAAGTAATAAAACCTAAATAGATTTTTAAAAAAAACTATTTTCTAATTCTAAGTTTATGTTTAAAAACTATACAAAAATTTAGATTTAACATAATAAACATAAATAGGCATGTTTTAAAAAACGTTAATCAAATTATAATTTGTTCAGGTTGTTTAAAAAACTAAAGAAAATAAAATAAGACTAAAAAAAATTAATTAAAAAAAATTACTAAAAAAAAGCTAAAGAGAAAGTTAAAAAAACCAAACAAAAACTAATTTCAAATTTGTGTTAATTTTTTTAAAAATCGTAAAATAACTAATAAAACATATTAAACGACTAATTTCAACTTTTGTTGTTTGTTTAAAACTCCAAACCTTAAAATAAATAAGAATAACAACGAATAGCCATTTTAGAAAAACAAAAACTAATTACAATTTTTTGTTACGTGTGTTTAAAAATTTTAACTAAAACTAAAATGAAAACTAAATAAACACATTTTTAAAAACAAAAACACCACAAACACATAGCAACCTAAAACTTTAAACTAAAATTAACAAATGAAAACAGGAAATGCAAACATAAGAACTAATTCAAATATAAACAATGCTAAAATAGACATTTAAAAAACTCAAACAAAAATAATTTCTAATTTGTTAAGTTTCTTGAAAAAACTAAAAAATAATTAAAAAATAAACACATTAAAAAAACATCAACTAATTTCGAACTTTTGTTAAGTTTGTCTAAAACCTACAAATAAAATAAAAAAATAAATAACTAATAAACACAGAATAGACATTTAGAAAAACAAAAACTAATTTACAATTTTTAAGTTTGTTTAAAAACTAAAACTAAAATAAAAATGAAAACTAAACAAATTAAAAAAAACAACACCACAAAATACTAAACTTCAACTAAAATCAACAAACAACATACAAATAACATACAAACATAAGAACTCATTCAAAATATTAATAAATACTCTAATAGAATCTCAATGATACTAATAATAACAACCCTGCCTACACGTCTTTATTAGCACACATGGACATGCTTTGACATAAACAACTGAGTTATTTATAGACGGATGCTGACCTGCTCCAGCAGTTTATGAATGGAATTTATTTCTATCCTGAGCTTCATTTCATGCATACAAACACTCAGAGAGTTTGTCAGAACCAGTGAAACTTATATGTTCTTTACAGCTAAAGTTCAGTGAAAGCCGGTAACTTTACTCATCAGTTCTCACTGTGTTAAAGAGCCACAGATGTGGATTAAAGGCTTCTGAATGCTGTCGTGGTTCACTATTAAGTAGCATTTGTGGGACATCTGTCGGAGGCTCTCGGCATCTCGCGGCCCGTCGCCAAATAATCAGAACTCTGCAACGTTCCCCCCTGAATAGAAATGCCCAGAGATGGACATCAGTGCTTTAGAGCCATGCATCTGCTTCAGTAGCGGGTTATTATAGCAAACCATTAAGTGTTATCTGAAATAAAATCAAATATTAAAAAGTCAACTTATTTTATTTCAGCTAGTTGCCAAGGCAACATTTATATTAATTTAGTAAAAATACAAAATTAAATAAAATGTATTTAATATAGATACCTGTAGGACATATTAAAAAATAATAATAATAATATAATAAAATGTTTTACTAAAATATGAGCTAAAATTAAACTGCAAATGGAAAATACAAAATAAAAAACGAATTCATAAATACTATAGAAAAACTATAGAAATATTATAAAAAAAATGACAAACACAAGAAAACTTTCCCTAAAATACTAACTAACGTCTCAGGTTACTTATGTAACCATTTTTCCCTGAGTAGGGAATGAGACACTGCTTCCTCTAGGGGTCGCTATGGGGAATGCTTCGTCGTGACTTGTGTCTGAAGCATACATTGAAAAAAACACCAACTTGTTTGGCCGGCAACAGCCATGACGTCACTACCGTCGCAACTAGCACAAAATAGGCGCCGGTTTGTTTGGTTGGTAGCGCACATCATCACTTCCTCGTCTGAAGCTTGTGTCCGCAGCATGGCACAAAAGACTAGAGGACGCAGTGTCTCGTTCCCCTCAGGGAAACATGGTTACATAAGTAACCCGAGACGATTCCCTTTCGTGTGGAACTTTCGAACTGCGTCCTATAGGGGGCGCTATGAGGGAACGGTATACCCACGCCGCAAGTGATGCGGGAGGGGGAGTTGCAAGCAGAAACATGGCAGCCAACTAAGTACCACTAACACATATCGCTATGGGATTGCCCCTGTCCTGACTAGCCGGCTGTCAGGACATTCTCCAGCGGCCAGGAAGCTAATTACGGGAAGAAATCGGGATCAGTGTCAAGGGACAGTAGAGGAGCTCATAACAGTGGCATCGTCCCACCGGGACAAGCTTGCGTAGCTGAACCAAGGGGAATGAGCCACTACCATATAAGTCTACCCGCATGGGATAATTCGTTCTTCTTTGCTAAGATTAATCAGAATTACTAGCGAAGTCTTAATGCTAGCGCCCGGCTGGCATGCGGTGCCCAGAACTGGCGACTGCGGGGCCCCCGTCCCAGATGCGCCCTTCCATAAAAAAGCCTCCTCCGTCCTTAGAACTACGCCTCTTTTTCTTTCCTATCAATCCTCCCTCCCATCAAGACTACAAACCCCACACGTCGTCTACCTCCTTTGGGAGCGCCTACCCACCCACCCCGCCACCCCACCAATGACGACCTAGAAAATCGATGTAAGGCTATCCCAGTCCCCTTTCCCAGCTTAGCACTCGAATCACGATCAATCACAAAACCGACACCACGCCACCCGCTGGATTGGTCCACTTACTAGTCCTTGGCCAATGTCATCAGGGCTACACTCACTTTGAAGAAGGAACCTGCTGGCATTTCCACAGGCCATCAGACACAGTGGAAACAAACCTAGTCAGAGAAGGTATCGGGGATACCATGCGAGTGCGGTGCATCAGCGGAACCTACCGGTGGTTTTTAGACACTCAGGACAAAAGAGACAAGAGATGTGCCGCGTACCACTTCTTTTACCATATATGACTTTTAGAGAATGTGGGCAAAGATGAACGTGGCACACATACCACTTTCGTGGGAAATTTTAGAAAAGTGGGCAACCCAGATACCCGTGCCCACTTACCACCACTGTGGACAACCACTGAATGTCCGTATGTAGATGGATACAACCGTTCTAGTGGGTTCTCATGGCACTTCTGGAGGGCAGCATATAGATGGAGCTCTGAGTAGTCATCAGACTCACCTACGGCTATCACGCTGGCGTGACTAGCCGCGAACCTGTAGCTGAGGGAACAGACATCCATTCAGCGGGAGCTCGAACTACAGCATGTTCCATTGGTGGAACAGCTAGCAGTTATCAACTGGGGGAGCAACACGCCCAGTCCTCACCGAGAAGGGGACTCGACCCGCACCACGTTCCAACTAGCGGAACCAGCTAGTAACAATCTCAGCGTGGGAACCCACGCCTGGTCCTCAGACGCTCAGGGGGCTCGACCCTATCTACTAATGCCGGGTTTCCCCGGCTGGCAGTAGCTCATTCTAACTGGGGGAGCCCAACCCACCTCTCACCAAGAGGGGGGGCCCCCAACCAGCAGCATGATTAAAAAACCGAGGGGGTAGCAACTTGCAGGGCTAGCCAATCGCCAGAGCCTCAGGGAGGCGGCGAGGACGCCCAAACCTACTGATGCTATGGCTGGTACGGTCTTTGGACGACAGCAGTCTCAAGCTTCATGAAAGAGGCACCCCCGTTTTTCCTCAGCTGAGGAATACTGTCCCCATTCCAGGCGACCCTTTCCTGAAAGGGGAGCAGTGCTCAACATTACCACGAGGAAAGCCCATGGAGCGAGGAATCCAACTCATCAGAGAGGATATGCTGTCAGACGACACCTCTTAGTACCCATTGATTATGAGGGGGGGGCAGTCGCAGCCTTTCTGAGTGAGTCGATCGAGACACACTGGTTGAGAGGAGCCCAGGAAATCGGGGCCTAACCCTCTCCGAAAAAGGGAACGAAGTCCAAACGCTGAACCAACATACAGGCTTTTAGAGATGGGTGGGCCAAGAGAAGAACGTGTGCACCTAAACACTTTCGTGGGATTTTAGAGAAGTGGCAAAGGATAACGTGCACACTTACCACTTATGTTGATTTTAGAAAAGTGGGCAAAGCATACGTGCACACTTACCACTTATGTGGTTTTTAGAAAGTGGGCAAAGCATAACGTGCATACCTACCAACTATGTGGATTTTAGAAGGTGCGCAAAGAGCACGCTTAGGGTTCTATTGTCACCCGGACGAATATGGCCGGTCGGGAACAGCAGCTCCAACACCCTCCTCAGAGGTGAGGGGAGTGATGTCTCCAAGGTGTGTCGACCAAGACACACTATTTGAGTGGCACCCAGGGTACCGGGGTGTTACTCCACTTTGAAACAAAGGGAACGAAGACAGCACGCGTAACCCTTACCTTCACAGGATTTTAGAGAAATGGGCAAAGAATCCCGTGCCCATTTACCACCTAAGCGGAATTTTAGAAAATGGGCAAAGCAACACGTGCCCATCTACCAGCTATGTGGATTTTAGAGAAATGCACACAGCTTCACGTGCACATCCCCCACTCACGTGGCATTTGGAGAAAAGCGCAAAGCCTGCTTCACGTGGACACTTATCATATTATCTGGAATTTAAATTCATGGAGACCCGACCATATCGGCCCGCCGGAAGAGGCCGGCTCGCACATCTCAGTGGTGATGGGAGCCCTGCCTAGAACAGCCTTACACAGGAGGATCCTGGTGACACCCCCGTACCTCCCGTTCGTTGCCTCAGCAAGAAGGAGTACGCCGGTGGCCAGGAAGCCCCTCGGGGTGACCAGGCACTGTAGCCCCGTCCGGGTGCCTTGCAACGTAGCACCGGGGGCCTGATGTTCATGAAGGCTCCCGCAAAAGCCCGTGTTCGGGCGCATGATCCAGGAGGTATGAAGCCGAAGCCCGGCTTTTCTTACCGTCTGGATGTATGTCGACGAGTGACAAGCCTACTGCAAGTAGAGCACCTGGCTTCTAAGCCCAGCAACTGCACCTCATCGAGGGCGTCTAGCAAGTGACAGAAACGTACAGGTCCCGGGAAACACTGCAAGGAACTATAGAAGGTTACACACACACAGCCATCTCGGTCTGTCCTCGATATACAGATATCATGATATTTGGATCGTACTCACCCCCATAACCTCTGTGCTGGAGCTCTGCTCCGAGGATCTCTCTGACCGGATCATCCGCTGCAGGTAACTTTATAAATTTTTTACGCATGACCACCTCAGTCTCTCATTAGTATACATGCTCTCATGATATATGGATCATACTCAACCACCACGAGCCTTGTTGCCGGGGCTCTGTCCGGGAATTTGACCGGACCATCAGGCATGCGGTTACTATGATCTAGCCATAGAACAACATCATGGGCCCAGTAGGAGACTGTTTGAAAAAATGTTTTACAGCTAACCTCGGTCAGCTGGAGATGGTGGTCATAACAGGGGAATTGGAAAAAAAAGAAAAGGGGAGGACAGAACAGGGTAGATGTTGCACCCCCTGCGGGAGAGAGTGAATACCTAAGTATTACTCTGACCCGGACGAAAGCGCTGGCGCCTTGCCCAAGTCTCACCCCTCGGGTTTCGCCCTTTTTTTTTTTGGCATCCCCTTGACCCGCGATACTTCCTACCCCCACCCACAGGTGGAGGCGGGGCGCAAGTCGCGACACTAGCCCTCTGTGCCCATCTCCGATCCTCGAACCGAGACGGGCCAGGACCCCCGGTTTGTTCGGGCTCAGACCTGGGCCTTCGTTGTATGAAGGATTTGAACGCTGCTGAGCGCGACTTCGACTCCCTGAATTTGTCGACCACCGTCTCAACGGAGGCCTTGCCAAACAGTTCAGAGGGCGCCACAGGCGGAAGTCCTTTTTTTTGTTTTTTTAAAAAATTTTTTTTTTGTTTTTTTTTTATTACTATTGAGAAGAAAAGACCCTTTCGTCTTCCCGATGTCTGCCAAATTCACCCACAACTGCCGCTCCATCACCACCATAGCAGCCATCGCTCTGCCTATGGCAGAGGCTGCCTGCTTAGTAGCCTGGAGGGCCAAGTCTGTGGTGCGCCGCCGCTCAGTCGTTCCGGCAGAGGAAAGGCCCTGCCCTCTCCAGGTACTTCCGCAGGTCAGCCTGATAGGCCTGAAGAAAGCATCGCATCGTGTGAACGACGGCCACAGCCTGACCTGACGATGCGTAAGCCATTGCCGTCGTGCGAGATGTGGCTTGCACGGGGGAACGGAGGCAAAGGAGGGAGTTTTGAGGATGAACGTATCCCCAGGAGAGGATAGCTGGCTAGAGTCTCTTCCACAGGGGGATCATCCCATAGCCAATTCGAGCATTGACTGTAATTCGCATTAAGGTAGGCTGAAACCTGGTATACGGGTTGAGGACAACGGCCTCTTCCCATTCCTTCTGCTCTCAGTAGGAGATCAGAAGAAAGGAAGGTACGTGGCTGGAGGTGTATGGCCGAGAGATACCGTTCGTCGAGGCGACCTCGCGACGTCACCTACTTGGCTCGTTTCCACGGTAATTCGAGCCTTGCCGTGGGCCGATCCATCACATCTAACAGATCATCATACGCAGGGCAGGTGGATTGGGAAAGCTCAGCCTCAGTTTCTTCACTCTCCACATCCATTTCCTGCTCTTGTTGGGCTTGGCCCAACTGAGCACTGGCCCCTGGATCAGAGATATCAAAGAGAGGATATCATCGTCCAGCGGCTGTCTCTCGCCCGACACCGATGCGCGGAAGAGGGGAACCCCCCCTTCAGCCTCATCGGCTAGGTCCACCTGAGATCCCCACGAGCTCATTCTCCTCCGTGCCTCAGCAGCAGCGGGTCCTGAACCACGGGAAGCAGATGACTGCCCCTCTTTACTCGAAAAAAGAGACAAACGAGAACGGAGCTTTTTCAGCGAAAAGCTCTCACAATGCACGCAGATTGCCCCCTCGAGGACATCGCGTGCGTGCTCTTTGTCCAAACAAACAACGCATAGATTGTGTTGTGTCATCGGGTGTCAAATAGCGATGACACGGATACACACACCTTATAAATGCTCTGCTAGTGCTCGCCATAGTAGGAAAAGAAAACTCTTACTTTGCTTTTTGGAATGCACGCTTCAAACAGAACGGTCAGTGAAGACGAAGAAAGTGAATGATGTGCGCTACCGGCGCCTATTTTGTACTAGTCGCGACGGTAGTGACGTCATGGCTGTCGCCGGCAAAACAAGTTGGTGTTTTTTCAATGTAGGCTTCAGACACGGTCACGACAAGGCGTTCCCCATAGCAACCCCTAGAGGACGCAGTTCGAAGTTCACATGAAAGGGAATTCAAAATATTCCAGAAACTATATCACATGTGAATTTTAAAAATCAATAAAAATGACAAAAACACACAACAAAATGACTAAAACTAACTACAATTAAAATTAAAAACTAGTTCGGAATATAAATAGAAACTACATAGAAATATTTATAAAAACACAACAAAATGACTAAAACTTCAAATGGAAAATACAAATAAAAGCTCAGAGTATTAATAAAAACTATGTATACATATACAAAAAAAACTGATAAAAATGACAAAAACATAAAACTAGTAAAACTTTCAAATTAAAGTGAAAAAGTATTTAAAAAATGTCATTCGAAACGCTGACAAAACCTGTAATAGTATATCAATGATACTAAACACTGTTGAGTAGTTGGGTTTAAATCTCTTAAGACGCAAACCATGCTGATGATCCGTCATTAACGTCATCAAACATAAGTTCATAGGATATTTAATCATTACTGTATGTTAGGCTAACATATAACGGCAACATTTCTGCTTTATGAAGTCTTTTATTAATTGTAAATCAAACATTTCCCAATGTAATGTGCATTTACTGCTCCATATACATTAAAGACCTGCAGTAACGGTTGAAAATTATGCAAATTGTGACCTTTAGTCTGGATTTAGCCCTGAACCTGACCTCACTGAGCAAAGCTGGCATATAAATAAACTCTGAATGCTTGACCTTCTTCGTGAAGTTCTTTGTAATACAAGCAGGCTCACTGTGTTGACATGAGAAAATAATTCACAGACAAAGTTCAGAAGTTCATGTTTAATAACTTATCTGACTGTATTACTCACACATACAGTATGTACCCTATTTAATCCTGTACATTAGTAAACTTAAATGTTCTTATTTGCATATTTACAAGGTTAATGACATTGATTTAATAATGTTATGCACTTCACAAGCCATTTTAACCGGTCAAAACGGACATTCAGTGAGAAAAAACACGTGACTTTACAAAGTGGTTTCCTCATTCCTCACTGACTGAACCTTAATGTAAAATAACTGAATAGAGTTAAATATGGTTACTAACTAACTGAGAATGAGCAACTGCACTTCTTTTCACATTTTGTCAGGATCTGTACAATTTCTGCTGTTTCATCCAGCTCTTTCAGTGTGCTTTGTGAGTCCTGTGGGGTAATAGATGCGAGTGC
The DNA here is from genome assembly GCA_018155175.1 of Sinocyclocheilus anophthalmus. NCBI lineage: Eukaryota > Metazoa > Chordata > Actinopteri > Cypriniformes > Cyprinidae > Sinocyclocheilus > Sinocyclocheilus anophthalmus. Next base: position 14,379 of record JADLZN010006565.1, on the reverse strand, counting down.
TCAGCAGAGACAGTTTAATATCTCGGCTGTAATTTCTTCATGGAGTTCCTCTGCAGCAGCGCGAGAGCGTGAGAGTAAAGGGAGATAGAATGGGAGATGAAGTGGCTGAGGATGATGAATCGATGGGGAGGAAACACACTATTACACACTATAAAGATGCCATTTGTAATGTGTGTGGAACGAGAGCGCGGCAGAGGAGCTACTAATGCAGTTACACACCAGCCACAGCGGTCAGGGGCCGAAAACAGCAGACGGGAATAAATATAGAAGAACCGAACCACAGCACAACACAACAACATCCCAAACACTCACAGCCTGCTCCACAATACAACTACAGAGAAATAATACTAGAGAACGATAGATAGATAGATAGATGGATAGATTGATAGATAATAGGATGATAGATGGATAGATAGATAGATAGATAGATAATAGATTATCGATAGATAATAGATAGATGATAATAGATGATGATGGACAGAGTATCATGGATGGCTGACGGTACGGACGGACGGATAGATAGATAGATAGATGGACAGATGATATATGGATGGACGGACGGACGGACGGATAGATAGATAGATAGATGATCGACAGAAGGACGGATGGACGGACGGATGGATGGATGGATAGATAGATAGATCGATAGACGGATGGACGGATAGATAGATAGATAGATAGATGATATACCGATGGACGCGGATGGATAGATAGATCGAGGGATGATGACAGATGGACTGACGGATGGACGGCGGACGGACGGACGTATGGATAGCTAGATGATAATGGATGGATGGATGATGGATGGAGGGAGGATGGATGGATGGATGGATAGATGATAAAAAGATAGATGATGGATGGATGGATGGATGGATGAGAGATGATGGATGGATGGATGGATGGATGTTTGGATGGATGGATGGATGGATGGATCGATTGAATAGATGGATGGATGGATGATAGATGGATGAATGGATGGATGGATTAGATAGATAATGATAGATGGATGTAGATGGTAGATGATGAGAGATAGGATAGATGGATAGCTAATTATAGATGATAGATGTATGGATGATGGATGGATGAGTTATATGATAGATGTAATGATGCTGGATGGTGGAGAGCAAGTTATAGATATAGATAGATAGATAGATTATAGATGAATGGATGGATGGATAGATAGAATGACAAAACGATAGATTGGATTGATGGATGGATGGATAGATGATAGATACAGATAGATAGATAGATAGATATATAGTAGATCGATGATAATGATGGATGGATGATGGATGGATAATAGATAGGTAGATGGATGATGGATGGATTGATGGATGGATGATAGATAGATAGATGATAGATGGATATAGATGATAGATGGATAGATAGATGATAGATAGAAAGATAGATAGATAGATGGATAATTGATAGATGATGGATGGATGGATGATAGATAGGTGGATAGATATGTAGGTGGATGGATAGATAGATAGATGATAATGGATGGATAGACTGGATATGATAATGATGGAATATAGCTTGATAGATGATAGATGTTAGCTGCATAGATGATTGCTGGATAGAGGATAGCTGCTAATGAGATAGATGATATATTGATGGATGGATGGATGGATGGATGATGGATGATGGATGATGGATGATAGATGATAGATGATAGATAGATGATGGATAGATGATAGATAGATAGATTATAGGTTATAGATAGATAGATGATAGATAGATAATAGATAGATAGATAGATGGATGGATAGATGATAGATAGATCGATGATAGATGGATGGATGGATGGATATATAGATAGATAGATAGATAGAATGATGGATGGATGGATAGAATGATGGATGGATGGACAGACAGACAGATGATGATGGATGATGATGGATGGATGGACAGATGATGATGATGGATGGATGGATGGATGGATAGATAGATGATAGGTAGATAGATAGATGGATAGATAGATGATAGATGATGGATGGATGGATAGATAGATAGATAGATTGATAGATAAATAGATAGATAGATAGATCGATAGATAGATGGATGGATGGATGGATAGATATATGGATGGAGGGATGAAAGGATGGATGGATATATGGATGGATAGATAGATAGATGGATGATGGATGGATGGATGATAGATAGATGATAGATAGATGATGATAGATAGATGATGATAGATAGATGATGATAGATAGATAGATGATAGATATAGATAGATAGATAGATACATAGATACATAGATAGATACATAGATAGATAGATGGATGGATGGATGGATGAATTGACGGATGGACTGATGAATTGATGGATGGATGAATTGATGGATGATAGATTAGATGATAGATTGGATGGATGGATGGATGGATAGGATAGATGATAGTTAATATAAGATGATAGTAGATGATAGAGAGGGATGGATGGAAAGATGATGATGGATAGATAGATAGATAGATGGATGATGGATAGATAGAGAGATAGATTGATGGATAGATAGAGAGATAGATAGATAGTGATAGATGGATGGATGAATGGCTAGATAGATAGATGATAGATGATAGATGGATGGATGAATGGATAGATAGATATATATATAGATAGAGGGATAGATAGATGATAGATGGATGGATGATGGACGGATGGATGATGGATGGATGGCTGGATGATAGATGGCTGGATGAATGGATAGATAGATAGATGATAGATGTATGGATGGCTGGATAGATAGATGATAGATGATGGATGGATGGATAGATAGATGACAGATGATGGATGGATGGATGTGTGTGGATGGTGGATAGATAGATAGATAGATGGATAGATGATATCTGACGACGTACGGAGGGATGGATGGATCGAATCAATATATAGACGGATGGATGGAGGGATTGATAGATGATAGATGGATGGATGATGATGGATGGATGGAGAGATAGATAGAGATAGATGGATGAATGATGGATGGATGGATAGATCGATAGATAGATAAATAGATAGATAGAAAGATAGATGGATGGATGGATGGATGATGGATGGATAGATAGATACATGGATGTATGGATGGATGGATGGATACATAGATAAATAGATGTAGATGGATGTATGCTGAATAGATGATAGATGATGGATGATGGATGGATGATAGATGATGGATGATGGATGATGGATGATGGATGATAGATGATGGATGGATGGTAGATGATGGATGGATGGATGGTAGATAGACAGGTAGATGATGGATGGATGAATGGATGGAGGATGGATGGATGGATAGATAGATGAGGATAGATGATGGAGGATAGATAGATAGATGAGTAGATAGATAATGGCAGATATATAGATGGATAGATGATAGATGGATGGATGGATGGTGGATGGATGATGGATGGATCGATGGATAGATGGATGGATGGTAGATAGATGCTCGATGGATGATAGATAGATGATAGATAGATAGATTGTAGATTGATGGATGATGATAGATAGATAGATAGATAGATAGATGGCATAGATGGATAGATGGATGGATGGATGTATGGATGATGGATGGATGGATGGATGATAGATGATAGATGGATGGATGGATGTATGGATGGAGTATAGATAGATGATAGATAGATAGATGATGGATAGATGATAGATGATGGATGGATGGATGGATGGTGGATAGATAGATAGATAGATAGATGATGGATGATGGATGATGGATGATGGATGATGGATGATGGATGATGGATGATGGATGATGGATGATGAATGGATGGATGGATGGATGGATAGAATGATTATAGATGGATGGATGGATATGGGATAGATGATGAGAGTAATAATAGATGGATTAGATAGATTAGATGATGGATGATGGAAAGATGGCTAATCGATGGATGTATGGATAGATAGAATCATAGATAGATGAATAGAAGATAGATAGATAGATAGTAGATAATAGATGATAGATGGATTGATGGTGGATGTATGGATCGATAGATAGATGATTAGATGGATGGATAGTGGATAAATAGAGATGATGGATGGATGATAGATAGATGATAGATGGATAGATTGATGGATGGATGGATGGATATGATAGATGCATAGATGGAGGATAGATGGATACATTGATATATGATGGTGGATAGATAGATAGCTGATAGATGGATAATGGATGGATGGATGGAATGGATAGACGCAAGAAAGATAGATGATAAGATGGATGGATAATGGATAAATGATAATTATGGATGATAGATATAAGATGAAGATGGATATCTCCTAGATAGATGGATGGAAGATGGATAATCGCATAGATAGATAGATGATAGTGGATGGATGTATGGATGATGGATGGATGGATGGATGATGGATGGATGATAGATGATGGATGATGGATGGATGGATGGATGGTGGATAGATAGATAGATGGATGGATGGATATATGGATGGATGGATAGATATATAGATAGATAGATAGATCGATAGATAGATAGATAGATAGCTAGAGAGATAGATAGATAGATGGCTGGATAGATAGATAGATAGATAGATAGATTGAAGATATGATAGATGGATGATGGATGATGGATGATGGATGATGGATGATGGATGATGGATGATGGATGATGGATGGATAGATAGATGATAGATGGATGGATAGATGATGGATAGATAGATGATGATAGATAGATGGATCGATAGATAGATGATGATAGATAGGTGATAGATAGATGATGATAGATAGATAGATGATAGATATAGATAGATGATAGATGATAGATAGATGATAGATGGATGGATGATGGATGATGGATGGATGGATGATGGATGATGGAGGATGGATGATGGATGGATGATGGTTGATGGATGGATGGATGGATGATGGATAGATAGATAGATAGATTGATGATAGATAGATAGATAGATAGATAGATAGATAGATGATATATAGATAGATAGATGATAGATGGATAGCTGCATAGATAGATAGATGATAGATGGATGATTGGATGGATAGATGGATAGATGGATATGGATGGATGGTGGATGAGGATGATTGGCGAGATCGATGATGATGGATGATGGATGGAGGATCGATCGATATGGTAGATAGATATATGGATAGATAGATTTGAGAGCGATGGAGGATTGGAAGATGGATAAGATGAGAGCTTAAATAGATAATGATATAATAGATAATGCATATGGATGGATTGATGGATGGATGGATGATAGATAGATGATAGATGGATGGATGATGGATGGATGGATATATGGATGGATGGATGGATGAATGATAGATAGATAGAGGATAATCCAATAATGGCATAGATAGATGATAGTGAATGGATGGATGGGTGGATGGATGGATGGATGGATTGGTGGATGATGGATGGATGGATGGATGGTTGATAGATAGATAGATAGATAGATTAAAGATGGATGGATGGATGGATAGATAGATGTAGATGGATGGTGATGGATAGAGACAGATGGATGGGGGATGGATGGCTGGATGGATGATGGTGATAAGAATAGATGGAATAGATGATAGATGGAGACGGGACGGATGTATTGGATGATAATAGTATATAGAGGATGACGGGAGATAGATAGATCTGATGATGGATGATGGATGGATGGATGGATGGAGAGATTTAGATAATGATAGATGGATGGCATGGATGGATGTGGATTAATAGATAGATAGATAGATAGATCGATGGATGGATGGATGGATTGCTGGATGGATGGATGGATATTAGTGCTGATACATGATGGAGGAGATGGATGACAGAGATAGATATAGATGGTTGTATAATAGATCGATGATAGATGGATGATGGTGGATAATATATAGATGATAGATGTATTGATAGATGGTACTGATAGATAATAATAGATATATGATAGATTATGGATGGCTGGATGGATGGATGAATGGATATATATATAAGATGGATGGAAGGCTGATGGATGTATGTATAGAATATATAGCTGATAGTTATGATGGATAGATAGATAGATGCTAATAGATAGATTGATAGATGGATCGATTGAAATGAGAGATGGATGGATGGATGGATGGATGGATGATGGTTAGATAGATGATAGATGGTGGATGGTAGATAGATGATAGATGTATGGATGATAGATAGAAGATAATGATGGATAGCTGATGGATGGATGGCTAGATGATGGATGGATGGATGATAGATAGATCGATGATAGATGGATAGATGGATGGATGGATTAGATGGATTGGATGGATGGATGGATGATGATAGATGTTGGATGGATGAGGATGATGGATAGATAATGATAGATAGATAGATGGAGATAGATAGATAGATAGACAGATAGACAGATGGATGGATGGATGGATAGATGGATAGATGATAGATGGATGGATGGATGGATGGATGATAGATGGATAGATGATGGTTGGATGGATGATAGATGGATAGATGATAGATATATGGATGATAGATAGATGATAGATAGATTGATGATAGATATATGATAGATAGATAGAGAGATAGATGGATAGATAGATAGACAGAAAGATAGATAGATAGATGATGGATGGATGATGGATGGATGGATGGTTGGATGGATAGATAGATAGATAGATATAGAGAGATAGATAGATAGATAGAATCGATAGATAGATAGTAGATGAGTGGAGAGATAGATGAGGATGATGGATGCATGATAGATGATAGATAATGATAGATAGAGATATTGAGGGATGGCTAGATAGATAGAGATGAGGATTATGGATGAGGGATGGATAGAAGCGAGATGATCGATGATGGATGATGGATAGATAGTTATATAGATAGATAGCTAGATAGATAGATAGATAGATAGATGATGGATGGATGGATATATAGATGATAGATGGATGGATGGATGATGGATGGATAGATGATGGATAGATGATGGATAGATGATGGATAGATGATGGATAGATGATGGATAGATGATGGATAGATGATGGATAGATAGATGATGGATGGATAGATAGATAGATAGATAATAGATAATAGTAATAATAGATAGATAGATAGATAGATAGATAGATGGATGTATGGATTGATGATAGATAGATAGATGATAGATGGATAGATTGATAGATAGATAGATGATAGGTAGATAGATAGATGGATAGATAGATATATAGATGATAGATAGATAGATGATAGATAGTTAGATAGATAGATAGATGATAGATAGATATAGATAGATATAGTCAGATGATAGATAGATAGACAGACATATGATAGATAGATAGATAGATAGATATGGATAGATGATAGATGATAGATGGATGGATGATGGATGATGGATGGATGATAGATGATAGATGGATAGATAGATGATAGATAGATGGCTGGATGGATGGATAGATGGCTAGAGGATAGATAGATGATATATGGATGGCTGATGGATGGAGTGGTAGATAAAATAGATGATAGATGGATAGATGATAGATTGATAGATAGATGATAGATGATAGATAATAGATAGATAGATAGATAGATAGATGATAATATAGAATAGATAGATAGATATATAGATAGAAATAGTCAGATGATAGATGTATAGATAGATAGATAGATAGATGGATGGGTGGATGGATGGATAGATGATGGATGGATGGATATATAGATGATAGATAGATGGATATATAGATGATAGATGGATGGATGAATGGATAGATAGATATATAGATATAGGGATGGTGGATGATAGATACAGATGGATGGATGATGGATGGATGTATAGATAATGATGAATTATATGGATGGATAAATGTAATATGATAGATGAAGATGGATGGATGGATGGATAGATGACGATGGACGAATGGAAAACGGATGGATGGAAATGGATAGATGGATAGATGATAGATGGATAGATAGATGGATGGATGATGGATGGGTGGATGATGGATGGATGGAGGATGGATGGATAGATAGATATATTCGATGATAGATTGCTATATAGATTGATAGATGATAGATGGACGGACGCGGACGGACGTACGGACGGATGGATGGATGGATGGCTCCGGATAGAGATGATATGATGGATGGATGATGGATGATAATGGTAATAGATAGATGTTAGCTCTAAGATAGATAGATTAGATCAGATATATTCGATAATCGATAGATAGATCGGATGGATGATGATGGATGGAGGGATGTGGATGGATCATAGATGAAGATGGTGGATGATGTATATATAGATGATAGATGGGATGGATAGAGATAGAAAGATAGATAGATAATAGATAGATAGATACTGTCAGATTATAGATATATAGATAGATAGATAGATGGACGGACGGAAGGATGGACGGCGATCCGGACTGACGGAGGGATGGATGGACAGATGGATAGAGAGATATATATATATATAGATAGATGATAGATGGTTGGATGAATGGAAGGATAGATAGATAGATAGATGAATAGAGGGATGGATGGATGATGTATGAGATAGATGATAGATGGATTGATATTTTATATATCTGGATAGATAGATTAATGATGATGGATGGATGGATGGATAGATAGTCAGATGATAGATAGATAGAATAGATAGATAGATAGATAGATAGATGATGATAGATGATAGATAGATGGATTTGATGGATTTATAGATAGATAGATAGATGATAGATGGATAGATAGATAGATAGAAATAGTCAGTTGATAGATAGATAGATAATTAGATAGATTTAAGAAATAGATAGATAGATAGATGAAGATAGATAGATAGATGATAGATGTATGGTGGACAGATAGATAGAGTGATAGATGGATGGATGGATGGATGATGGATGGATAGATAGATAGATAGATGGGTGGATGGATGGATGGATGGATGTTGGATGGATGGATGGATAGATGGATAGCTGGATAGATAGATAGATAGATAATAGATGATATATGGATGGATGGATGGATGGAATGACAGACAGAATGATGGATGGATGAATGGATGGATAGATAGATAGATAGATTATAGATGATGGATGGATAGATAGATAGATGGATGGACGGATTGATAGATGGATAGATAGATGATAGATGATGGATGGATGGATGGATAGATAGATTCTAGATGGCTGGATGATGGATAGAGAGCTGATAGATGGATGGAAGATCGATAGCTGGATCATGATAGATAGATAATAGATGCTATATTGATGTATGGCTGGATAGGATCGATAGTGGGGGGGCAGATTGATAGATAGAGAGATAGAAAATAGCTAGATAGATCGATGCTTATAGTGATAGATTGTTGGATGGATGATGGGATAGATAGATAGAAATATAGATATATGAATGGATGGATAGTGATCGATGAGGAGGGATGGATGGATGGATGGATTGATGGATAGATAGATAGATAGATAGATCGATAGATAGATAGAGAGATAATAGATAGATAGATAGATAGATAGATCGATAGATAGATAGATAGATAAGATAGTATCGATGGATATATAGATGATAGATGATGGATGAATGGATAGATAGATGATAGATAGATAAGGTAAGGGGTAGTAGGGATTGGTAGATAGATGATAGATGATGGATGGATGGATGGATATGGATGGATGATAGATAGATGATAGATGGATGGATAGAACAATAGATAGATAGATAGAACGATAGATAGCTAGATAGATAGATAGAAAGATAGATAATAGATAGATATAGCTTGATAGATGATGATGAATGGATAGATAGATAGATAGATGATAGATAGATGGATGGATGGATGGATGGATGGTTGATGGATGGATGGATGATGGATGGAGGATGGATGGATGGATAGATGATAGATGGATGGATGATGGAATGGATCGATAGATAGATATGATTGGATGGATATTGAGATAGCTGGATAGATAGATAGATAGTGATGATGGGATGTGGATAGATCGATAGATAGATCATATAATATGATAGATAGATAGATGGATGGATGATGGATGGGTGGATGATGGATGGATGGATGGATGATGATAGATGGATGGATGGATGGATTTATAGATAGATAGATAGATGATAGATAGATGATAGATAGATGATTGATAGATAGATGATAGATAGATAGATGATTAGATAGATAGAAATGATACATGGATGTATGGACTGATGGATGGATGGCTGGATAGATAATAGATAGATAGAATAGATAGATAGATAGATCGATAGATAGATAGATAGATAGATATGGATGGATGGATGGATGGATCGATAGATAGATAGATAGATAGATAGATAGATAGATAGATATACAGATAGATAGATAGATATACAGATAGATAGATATAGATGGGAAGATCTATAGATAGATATATAGATAATAGATAGATAGATAGATAGATCGATATATAGAGAATAGATAGATGAAGATAGATGGATGGAAAGATAATAGATGATAGATAGATAGATAGATAGATAGTAGATAGATAGATAATAGAGAGATAGATATATAGATGATGGAGGCTTGCTATATGTAGATGGACTTATGATGGATGGGAAGGAAAATGGGAGGGGGGGAGAGAAAAAAGGATTAAGATAGATAGATTAATTATAGACAGATAGAGCGAAGATGATGGATAGATAGACAGACAATAGCTTATAGATAGATAGATAATAGATGATGATTATAGATAATAGATTAATTAGATAATAGATAGAGTAGATATATGGATGGATGATTACGTAGATGGTAGCTAGATGATGATTAATAGATAGAGGATGGAAAGATAGAGTAGAATAGATAGATAATAATAATAGACGAGAGATAGATAGATAATAGATGATAGATGGATGGATGGCTGGATGGATGGATATACGGCGGATGGATAGATGATATATATAGATAGATAGATAGATAGATAGATAGATAGATAGATAGATAGCTAATAGATAGATAATAGATAGAATAGATAGAGAGATCATGATGGATAATAGACAGATAGATTGATAGATCGTAGATAGATAGATAGATACGAGGATAGATATATAGATAATATATAGATAGATAGATAGAAGATAGAGGGATAGATAGATGGATGGATGGAATGATAGATGATAGATGGACGGATGGATGGATGATAGATAGATAGATAGATATATAGATAGATGATGGATAGATAGATAGATATTCAGATAGACAGATAGATATTTAGATAGACAGATAGATAGATAGATAGTAGATAGATATATAGATAGATAGATATATAGATAGATGATAGATAGATAGATAGATGATAGATAGATGGATGGATGGATAGATGGATGGGTGGTTGGGTGGATGGATGGATGGATGGATATATGGATAGATAGATAGATGGATAGATGAATAGATAGATAGATAGATAGAAGATAGATATATGATAGCTATATCGATAGATAGATATGGATGGAGGATGATAGATGATAGCTGGACGGATGGATGGATGTATAATTCTGATTATATATATATAGATATATATATAGATAGATAGATAGATAGATAGAATGATATTAGCTAATAGATAGATAGATAGATGATGGATAGATAGACAGATAGATCGATAGATAGAAAGATAGATAGATGATAGATAGCTAGATAGAATGATAGATAGATAGATAGTGAAGATACTATATCAGCTGGGGCTGCCAGATGGGCAACAGAAGCAGGTCTTGATGAAGATGAACACAGCGGCCAAAACGCCTGCAAACGAGCTTCAGCTGCATCAGAGCGTCTGTGCCCTCAGAGTCTGGAGATTTTAGCTGAAGCCAGACTGAGGACACCCTGTCCGCTGATCTTGCAGAAGAAGTCGCTGCAAAATGGAAACCCATCCAATTTGCTCAGTCATCTTCGTGACCACCACCCAATGTTATATAGCGAATGCAAAGTAACTTTTACCTCAATACCAAAACTAACTGGGCAAATAATTGGACAAAAAATACTGATTAGAGATTAAATTTTTCGTTATCTCACTTGTTTAAAGCAAAGCTTCCGCGAAGAAAAGTTCTCAGCAAGTGGCTTTGGGCCAAGACGAACGAACGTTCAAACTATTAAGTTTGACATTTAAGGGATAATGTATTGTATATTCATAGTTAACTTATTACATGGATTTTTTTTGTTTACCTAAAATAATATATAAATACGGGGATATGAAATATTGAATTGAGATTAATGTTTTGAAATCTTACCTGTTTATAAATCCATTATGAACAGTGTACAAAACAATCGTCAGGACAATGATCACTACAGCAAAATTATAGTAGTATTAATACTAAATTCCTCTGATTTCATTTTCAATACAATCAAAAACTGAGGCGCAAGATGGCAAGCTGCTTTTGAATGAAACGAGAGAGCGTGTCTTTGCCTCTGCGGTGATACAAGAGACATGTGGCGAATTCCAGACAGAAGTGAGCATCCCTACTCCCTACGAAGGGCAGAGCCCTTGAAGTGTGTTCTTTGAAGGGTGCAGGGTATTACTGTCTCGTATAAGCGTTTGGAACTCCCTCAGCGAAGGGAATGACTGACCAAATGTTACCTTGACAACGCTGCGCATGCGTGCAGCATTCAGTACTCCATCAGTTGTTGCAAATAAATATTATTATTATTATTTTATTCAAATATTGTCTAATTGTGTCTTATTTACTATTAAACGTTTTCAAACTAAACTGGCTTACACTACCGTCTTAAATCATATTCCTATCACTGACGAAAAATATGTTGTCTCACATTAAAATAGACAAATTTAATTAGCCTAATCTATTTGTTTGTATGTGAACTCGAAATCAACCACAACTTTGCTTTAAAAAGCATCACAAGATCTCCTAACCAGAAGATCACATGATCTTCAGTGATTTATGTATGTGATTTATTATTATTAGGGCTTCATTTTAATGTTAATTTAATGTTTTTGCTAAAAAAAAGTGCATATAGCTGCCAATTGTATTTGTTGTTTGTTGATTTTCAAATATAAAACTTATTTAAATGTTTTCAGTGTGTGTATCAGTTATTTTTGAAAATTTTCATCTAAATTTAACAAAACCTTGATAGTATTGATAATCGTGATAACTTTGGTCACTATAATCGTGATATGAAATTTTCATACCGTTATATCCCTAGTACATGCCGAACGAATGCTAAACTATAATTTAATAAAAAATCCAAAAACTACATTTTTAAATCTCTTTTTCTTTTTTACTACAGTAGATAAGATTAATAAAAAAAAAAGAAGTTACATCTAAACAAGCGCAAATGCTGAAAGCGTTTCTCAAACACATTTGCGAGCATCTGTACGAGACAAAAATGAAGCAAAGTTTTCATGTCGTTCCAATTGTGAATTTGTGATGCACTGCGACATGTATCATTTTGCAATGGTGAAATCCATTCCTAAAAGACAACCACTCAGAAAAAAAGGCCAAAGATCAAAATTTGGAAATGCATTAAAACACACAACAACTACAAAGACATACACAGTCATTTGAATCAGGACAAGCAGATGAGGAGTAAAACAAGAAATGCAGCTGCCTCACTGAATTTTACTACAATGAAATGTTTAATAGAAATCTCAGAGGAATATCTGACGTTGAATTGAAGCGACAAGTTGTGTGCATTCATATCAGTTCAGCTAGGCCTGTCGCGAGTCAATACATCGACTTATTTCATGATATATGGTAATGAGCGTGATCATTTTTGGTGCCACGGTATATTGCGACTGATAATTTTTTTTATAATTAAAAATAATGATTTATATGATTTTTTACACAAAAAAAAATCTACTAGTGTGTTACCTTCAGTAATTTTGAATTTGAATTACTGTGACTTTTGAAATGTTTAAAAAGCATTTTCCTCGTATTATTTCTGAACACATAATATGTATAAGACAAGTTTGTACAATATGTAGTTGTAGTTCATGCATCTTTTCTGCAAAGAGATTTAACAAGTGATTTGTTTAACATTTACATCATGTTGACAACTTCATGTGTGCTGCACTTAGAATAGGATTTTCTTTAACTAGAGGGTTAATAAAGAACAAGTGAATCATGTTGTAGTTAGGCTTTATTTTCAAGTTGACTAGTTAAAAATAGGCTGTGCGATATGGACAAAAAAAACCTATCGCGATTTCTTTGATAAAGTTTGCGATTTCGATTTTAATCATGATTTTGACACACAGACATGCTTTACAGTCATTAATGCATTCAGTGTAAATTTTAAACACATTTCCTAAAGAAAACCAATTAGAGCTTTATCAAAAAACTATAACATGTCTCTAGAACAGACATAAGACAAAATAATCACTAAGTAAAGGTGTAACAAAATAGA